>JARHVA010001492.1:1025000-1252500 GCA_037957365.1 Torreya grandis | reverse complement strand
AAACCTTTCTTCTATATCTTCTTCAGTCATATCAATATTGGTAGGTTCTTCTATATCTTCTTTAGTAACTATAACAAAAGCAATTTATTGAATGACATCAAATATAAATTGCTAATCCTATTTTTACAATGAAATGTACTCATAAATTAAGTCATGCGGTTTAATCATGTATTTATGAAGTTTTTAAATACTTGTGCATATACCAAGTAAAGAGGCTTCCTCATTCACATGGATAGTTTGATCAGATTTAATATTAGCAATTTTACAATTTGTAGGCTCCATTTTTTTCTTCTTATATAATTCACATCTCAGTTTATTTTTTTTTAGCTTTGTCTTCAAAATAAACTTTCTTTCCCTCTTTCTTTGCCTATTCCTTTTATTTCCCATCTTATAAGTTCTTAACTTTGCACCTTCACAAAACTGTACCAAAATGTATTTAGTTATTCTATAAAACTAAAATACAACAAACTTACCCCTGATACTAGTTGACATGAGTCCATACACTATCTTTTGCCATACGAAAGTACATTTTCCAAGTTTCAAAAGAAAATATTTTTATTTTCCACCGCATATGGGAACTCTGGTGGGTTATATTGGAAAATGGTAAGGGTTAAATTTGAGCTTAAAATATATTAAATATGAATAATAAATATAAACTGAGAATCAAGATAGAGTAAAAAAACTCATTATAGTTAACATATAATTATTCACAACTACAATTTATACGTAACCCAATACTTATTTGTATAAAGAGATAAAAGAATTCATCATTCATCATGGAAGTGCAGATTTATAAGGAGGAACAATGGAAAATCTTTGAGTCTTGCACCTTTGTTATTCATGATAACTAGCTCTAGAATCTAAAGTACAATGTCCATCATATAGGGCACATAAATAACATTTGTACATTATACAACCCTTGCCATTATGAATTAATCCTTTATGCTTTAGACTCAGATATTGATATTGTTTTCTTTGGGGAGATTTATTGCTAAATATATAGTCTATAGAAGGATTACATAGTTTTTGTATGTTGAACATCACATGCTGATCATTAATATCAATTGTAATTAAAGGAGAAACACTAGCCATTACATCAACATGATGATTATCTTTCCAATGAATATTTTTAATGGAAAAATAAGAAAATTATGTTATTGGACATTAGACCATATCTTTATAAGGGAAATGGTTTTTTGTGTTGGAAAAAAGATGTTTAAAATTTTGGAAGAAATTATTAATATGCAGGTATAGGTAGAAAACATGTAGGAATGTGTGAAGTTGTCAAATAGTGCACCAATAGGATGGGTATTTGTATAAGGTATATTTATAGTGGCAATTAGTCTATCAATAATCCCCATAGTTGTTAGTCGAAGAAGTGATAAACATGGTATCAAATTACTAACTAAATGTTTAAGATGAGGCCTTGTAGTGGATTTGGAAGATGTATTTCACATGGAATGAATACACAATAGAAACAAAAACAAGTGGTAAAACATCTGAAATTCACATATGATATGTTTATGATGTTTCCATAATATAAATAAATACAATATTCCACATGGAGAGTGAAGGGAGTGACTACACAGGGAAATCAAGCTATCCATTTGGGATGAATTTGATAGATTTTATGCACATATTATAATATAAGTATGAACTAAATGAAATGGTGGACATCTTTGAATAATTAAATAAGGATTTTTAAGGGAATTTTTTCTCTATGAATTGTAGCAATAGAACCTCATTGTGATTAAAGAGAACAAGTAGGATGCTCTTGAAAGTGTGTGCATGTATGATGTTTTTTAAAACACACATTTTTAATTTTTACTATGATATGATCCACCTATTGAAATGTGCTCAAAGGTATTTCAATGTATTTTTTCCATCATGTCAGATTGGCCATGATCTTGGATCCTTGCACAGAAGATTGCGTAAATCCATGTATGGAGTAATGAAATCATAGATAAATTGAAAAGGATGAAGAAACTTGTCTTCACACAATAATATTGCAAAATATGACCTGCTTGCATAAAATCAATGTATGGAGCAATGAAATCATAGATAAATTGAAAAGGAGGAAGAGACTTCTCTTCACACAATAATATTTCAAAATAGGACCTGCTTGCATAAAATCACATTAACCTGTCTAAGCTTCTAAAGTTAAAAAGTGGGGTACATATAGGAAAAATTAGGGAAACATGAGGAAGCCTCTAATTTTCTTAATTAGATAATTACATTAAAATGAAATTACCCTATGTGACCCTTTTATAATTAACCTAAAGAAGATTAATTGACATAGAATGGCCATAATGTCATGTAGGCAAAACCCAATAGGAAAAAGCATAACAATAACACCCCCCTTAAGCATAGCTTAGGTGAGATGAGAATTGGGTCCCGACATCGAAACCCTGATGAGGTACCCAAGCACATAGTGAAGAACCTCCATAGAAGGAGGAAGAAGGTGGAGCAGCCTTAACCCCAATGAGAGCACACAGATGAACAAATTTAGTCTCTGTGAAGGGCTTGGTTAGAATATCTACAATCTTCTCTGATGTTGGATAATATCAAAGATCAATGACTTGTTCATTGATAAGATCCCTAATGAAATGTATGTGAATCTCTATGTGTTTGGTCCTTTGATGGAAAAATAGATTCCTGCAAATCTGGATAGTGTTTTGGTTATCATAGTAGATGATTTTTGGCTTATAAAACAGGATACCAAACTCACTGAGAATTCCCTAAAACCAAATTGCCTCAGTGGTGGCATTAATATCTCCTCTATGTTTTGCCTCTGCAGATGATAAAGTAATTGCATGCTGCTTCTTTCTTGACCAACTTATTGGACCCAAACCAAGTAAGAAATTATAGCCTGAAGTGGACTTTTGACTCTAAATATCTTTAGCCCAATATGAATCTATGTATCTGATAAAATAAACCTCTATTCCTACTCTATAGTGTATCCCATAGTTGTACAAACCTTGAATGTAGTTCATAATCCACTTAGTTGCTTTCCAATGCAATTCATGTGGCTCCTACATAAATTGGGAGACCATGCCAATTGCTCAGGATATGTTAGGTCTAGTGTGTGTGAGATAGATAAGACTACCCACAAGTTATCTATATGGAGTTGCATCAACCAATGGTGTAGGACAATGAGCCTCAAGCTTTACACCAAATAAGAAGGGAGTAGGAGCGTGCTTACAATCAACCATGTTAAACCTCATAAGCAAATCAAGAGAATATTTGGATTGTGAGAAAGTTATCCTAATATTTGGATTGTGAGAAAGTTATCCTAAAATTTGATTGAATGATTTCAATCTTGAGAAAGTAATACAATAATCTCATATCTATCACTGAAAATCTATATAAAAGTGCAGTTTTCACTACTGAGATGGATGATCATGAGCTCCCTATAATCAAAAATTCATCCATGTAGAGAGCTAGGATCAATAGATAATCATCCTACTGCAAGATGAAGACATTCAGATCTGAGTGTCATCTAGTAAACCTGACTATGAGGAGAAAGGAGTCCATCTTGGCATATCATGCCCAAGAGGCCTATTTGAGTTCATAGATAGATTTATTGAGTCTACAAACCAAGGAGTAAACTTCCACAAAGCCTTGTGGTTACTCCATGTAGATCTCTTTTTTGAGGTCACCATGTAGAAAGGTACTCTTGACATCCATTTGGTGAATATCCCACTGATGTGTGACTGTGATGGCTAGAGTGAGTCATCTTTGTTGGGTGAATATTTTATCACCAGTTGACTGATGGCAAAATAGGTGCATTAGCCACAACATAAGGAGATTTATACAACAAAATGGATGTGGTGACCATAGCCAGATTGAGACAAATCTCTTCTCTCAGCAAGGGGAGGTTCCCTATATATATATATATATATATATATATATATATATATATATATATATATAAGCTGAAAATACAAATAGGGGTTAAATCATACCATCCATATCTATTTTTTCAGAGATGATGTTCACAAAATAGAGGAAAATTCCTAGGTAATGGTTGAAGGCACTTCTCTTCTTTCAGAAATGAAATTCAGCCAACAACATGATTCTTCCTAGGTAATAACATAAACCACAACGAACCTATGAAAGCACAAAGTCTTTCATTATTTATCCTACTGATTAGGACAAAGTAACACAGTAGGATTAAGTGCAACCCAAAGTCTGCACCTAAGACTACAACAGAGTGAAAGGTTACGAAGGATAAAGAGAGCTCAAAGTCTCTTAAGTATCCTTTACACAAAACATAGATTGAAGACACTTATAGTAGCACAAAGTCTCCCACAGTTAGCTTCAAGACATCTTCCAACTTATTTCCACTTGTTCTACTTATTTGATTAAATGGACAAGACTGTATTTAGGAAACAAACATAAGAACAATTTCCTAGATGACACAAGCTTATTCCAACACAAAGTCTGAAAGGTCGCTTGCTTTCTCATTCATTTAACAAAATATGATTAATAATCTAAGCCCAAAGTCTCAAGAATGCCTTTAAATTTGGGCAGAGATTCGCTTCTAATAAAAAAGAGATTTCCCTTAAACAGAATGAGAGATTACAATATATAGCATCATAAGAAAGACTTAGGCACTTGTTTTCATGAAAATGACCCATGCTGACTTGAATGCATTGAATATCTATGAAAGGGCCATGCTATAACAAGTCATTGGCCTTGAATTTGGTGTTCTGAATCATCTCAAATATCTCCTACTAAGCATGGGTTGTCTGGTCTTCTTTATGATGCTTACATAGCTGTCTACTCACCTTTACTTAATGCAGAAAAACAAGCCGCACCTTTGAATGTTTATGTTCTTTGATGTCCACTTGGTGGACTATTCTACCTACTAGAAATAACTCTCCTATAGATATTTCTAGATTTACTATAGTTTTTCTCTCTTTCCTTGCCACGTTTTGTATTTCCTTGGTGATTTGAGCTCTCGGGGCTATCTTCTCACTTTCTGTTGCTGTTTCGGCTCCTTCCTTAGCTGTTCATTGAACTTGTTCTCAGGTCTTTTGAAAACCAATGGTTATTTCATCACCCTAAATTTGACATCCACGAGGATGTCAATGGTCACTTTGAACCTCTTTAAACCTTGAACCTTGAACTCTTTTGGTTCAAAGGTTCAACAGTTCATCGATTCAATGTTTTGTAAAGGGTCACGTTCACTCTCTTTTTCTTCTTTAGTTGAACCATTTGGTTAAACTTATTTCTGGAATCTTTCACTTCCTTCATTCACTCAAAGCTTCCTTTCAAACTTTGAACTCTTTGAACCCTTTGAACCATTTCGGTTCAAGGTTCAACGGTTCATTCTCTTTCTTCGAATCTTTTGAAGCTTCAAACTATCTGGATCCTTTCCTTTTCTAAGCCTGTCGAACTCTTTGAACTTGTTGAACCTTTGAACTCTTTTTGGTTCAAGGTTTAATGGTTAAATCTTCACTCTTCAAATCCTTTTATTCTCTAAGTCCATCGAAGTCGTTGAACCTTTAAACCCATTGAACCTTTCAACCTTTTGGAGGCGGGGTTCAATGGTTCAATGGTTCAAAGTGGTTCATTCTAATTGTTTGAAGCCCACCGTTAAGTCTTTTGATCAAACCTTTGTGTTGAACTATCCTTAAAACACTAAGGAAATGCCTTAAGTGTTTTGAACTTCCTTTGAAGAAAGCCCGTCTTCGACTTCCTTAGCTAAAAAGGCTTGAATATTTGAAAAACTTAACTGCTCAAAACATTTTTGAGAAATAAAAGAGAGAGTTTTGGTCTACAAGACCAAAATGGTCGATATGTTGTCCACAAAATCAAGTGATGGATTTTGGGAATAACAGCTGGCTCTAGTTGGGGAACTTTCATCGATTGAAATTTTGAAATAGTCGAAGGGAGTAGAAACTAGAATCTCAGTGCCTTCATTTATGCCATTGGGATACAGAGTCATGCTTACCCAAAAAAAAGGTGCCAAAAATGAATGATGCCAAAAATAAATGAAAAATACAAAATAAAGAAAGACTATACATATATACAAATAGACTTATCTGATACTTGAAAGATTGAAGTGCTTCAGATGCTGCCCATTGTGAGGTAGAATAAATGGAGTTCCATCTTGATATCTTAGCAAGAAACTATTTTCACCATTTAAATGATGAATGACAAATGGGCCTCTCCACAAGGAATCCAATTTTCCATGTATTATTTTTGGTTCTCTCCTCTTATCCCACAATAGGACTTGATCTCCAATCTGAAAGTCACAGATCCTTACTTTCTGGTCAAAGAGTCTCTTTACCAGACTTTGATGCATAGCAATTTGGTCACCACCATAGTTTTTTACTCATTTATTTTAGTCAAGCACATGATCTTTTTGTTGATGGAACTTTCAAAAGTTAAATATTCCACTACCTTTGCTAACTTTAACGCTGGTAATTCCAAGGTGATTGGTATCTCTGCATTGAGACCATACACAATTTGAAATGGGGACATACAAATTTTCCTCTTGGGTTTAATTCTGTCTACCCATAAAGCATCAAGTAATGCTTTATGCCAGGTTCTCTAATTATCATCTACCAGCTTCTTGATAATGATCACTAAGTTCTTGTTGCTTGATTCTGCTTGACCATTTCTTTGCAAATAATAGTCATAAGAGAGGGAGAGAATAATCCCATAATAGTAGCAAAATTGGGTGATATCATGAGAAGAGAAATAGGCTGCATTATCTATTACAATCTTGGTTGGGACCCCAAACCTGGAAATGATGTTTTCCTTGAGGAAATTACACACTACTTCTGAAGTAGCATGCTTGACTGAAATGGCTTCCACCCACTTGGTAAAGTAGTCTATGGCTGTAAGGACATAATCGTGTCCAACACTCGAGGATGGATTTATGGCACCAATGAAATCAATTCTCCATTACTGAAATGGCTCTTCTATCACCACATGGTTGAGAGGCAATGTAGCTAATTTGAGTTTGCCAACGAACTGTTGACACATCTCACATCTACGTACCCAAGCGTATGAATCTTGAAATAGAGTAGGCAAATAGTACCTGGCTCGTAGAATCTTATGGGTAGTCACAGGCATGAAAAAATGTCCTTCACAAGCCAAATTTTGGAATGACTCTAAAAGTTTGTTCTGCTGCACTTTATCCACACAGCGAAGGAATAACCCATCAAGGTTCCTCTTATATAAACCATTGTCCCAAAGGACAAAGTTGGAAGCTTTCAACTTAACAGTCTTCTTTTCTTTACAAGACAGATGAGCAGGACACTCACTATATGTAAGGAAATGAGCAATATTCGAATACCACTCATTCGTAGTGGTGACAAAGTGAACTGTTGGCATGTCTTCAACTTCTATTTCTTCATGCCCTACTTATTTTGGTATGTTATAAAAAATTAATTGGTAGAGACCCCTTCCCCATACAAGCTTTGTAGGTTTGATAACAAGATCAAACTCTTAGATTTTGGCAATCCAATTGCCCCTTTTAGTTCTAAACTCTTGTTGAGTTAGAATGGACTTGACTGTTGTATCAGGAACCAGAGCAATAGTGTGTGAGTTCAAGATGTAAAATTGGAAGTGATTTACCACCTTTACCATAACATAAGCATGCTTCTATATGTTTGAATACTTCAACTCATAAGCTTTAAGAGGACAACTCATAAAGGATATGGGAGATTCCATACCTTCTTTGTTCTTCTAAACCAAGATGGCTGAAAGCGTATGTCCAGAAGCATAGCTATACATCACAAAGTCTTTGGTGTAATTAGGAAAAACCAAGATTGGGGCATGCGTGATAGCTTCTTTGATGTCTTGAAATGTTGATTTGCTTTCTTCAGTCTATGTTGGGAAATCCAAAACCTACATCCAGGCTCTGATTCCACTTGTTAGGATCTTACTCCTCCAATAAGAGCACAATATGATTACCTTGTATAAGCAACTAAACACAGAATTATACCATATTGAATAAGTAACTAGAATTCACACATAGCACAGAATATGAGAGACAATACACACACTTGTATTAATACTCATACAGAAAGAAAATACAATAAAGAAGATGCCACTTCTTCTCCACACCTCTCAGAGGATTCCCGCACCTCAAGTGTACAGCTATTCTCAATCAAGAGTTCACTCTCTTACCAAAACGGTCCCAACACACAACTCACACACATAATTGGTGTTCACCTCTCCAACTAGTCAGTAATAACACTACCAATACACCAAGCACTCAAAGTACTTCAAGTAGATCTCCCATGAACCTGTAATAACTTGCAACTCAACATACCTTACTTACCATGTAGATCTTCTATGATTTTACACTTGTGGAAGGAACTTCCTTGCCTTCCTCTCTCTACACTCTGAAGAATCTCTTCCTTGAATCCTAGATCCTTAATTACAATACATCCCAAGAGTCTATTATATAGATCCCATGCATACAATAATTAGACACCTAATTACAATAATTAGAAATGCAGCTCGAGACTATAATTAGCCCTTAGCATGAAAACACTTGGTTCGTTAACGAACTATTCGTGAACTGGCAGTTCTAGAACCGCATAGGCGACCGACGTTTGTCCCTGTCTGCCTAGAGGTGACCGATGTTGGCCGACCCCCTGTCGATGCTAGTTGCTTTTTGTCCACACGTGCCGTGGTCAGTTGGCTTCTGCACCATACTCTGTCGACGTCGGTCTCCCTAGAACTCAGCAACCTCCTCCATGTTTGCATTGGTTGAAGCTTTTAGCTCCATAACCTAACAATCTCCCACTTGGATATAAATAGCTGCAACTGTACCTATACCTGTACCCCATCTAATCTGTATCTTGTCTTGTATCCTTCTTCAAGCTCCACCTTGAAGACCAACCATGACAACACCTATGGTGAACCTCCTGTCATCCAAATCACCTACCACATCCGCATCTACAAACACATGTAGAAAAGAAACTTAACCCTGCAGAGCAAGTGCACCTGTTGCTGGTCCATCTCAAATATATGAGAATCCACTGAACTACCCTCCAGTGTTTCTTTCTTAGATTGGCTCCAAACTTTCTGATAGATCCCACTGCTTGGGAAAACCTAGGTTTAGTACATACCATGCACCTAACCTCATTATGTGAATCAGGACCCTGTTTTGTGAACTGTCCAACCATCAGTGTGCTAACCGGTTCCACACAATCATCCTAAAACAAAGTCAACCTGTGACCTTCCATGCCCCTAGAACACACTCACGCTAAAGAATCTTGCTGCTCCAGATTCCTCATGACACACATCTGAACTAGCTTTACCTTTAGTTTAGTAACACCCCTGTATATGTAACTCTGCAACAAGCACACAATATAGTAACAGGATAATGTAGCTAATATTATCCAACCTGGTAAAGTGAAACACAATGGTCAAACCTCCATTGTCCTGCAGCTTACTCAAGACCATATACTCTGGCCTACTGTCTCACATGTTTATTTTCGCTCTTCTTCATCCTTAAAATCCATTCGTCTCTCAGTGCTTTCTTCCAACTGACAACTCCACCAAAAAACACCTGTTTGGTTCTTCTCCAAGGAATCACATTCCTCATCCATGCCAAACTCCCACTATTTTCTGGATCTACCTGCTCTGCTTCTTTAACAACTTCCTGGTTCTTGACCACCAGTGAGCAACAAGTAGTGTAAAGAAGGGAAATGACAAATTTAAGACTTACTTACCACTTCAGTCCTCCAAATGGGCGTTTGAGACTCCTTGACAACTTGCTATCTGTCCAAAATCCATCTCAGTGACCGATGTCGGTCACATCTCAGTCTGCACCCAACCGAAGTCGGTTCCATGCGACTGCCAAACTACCGACGTCAATTTCCCATGACTGACACCAATTTTTACCTACCCTGAGTCACTGAAGTCGGTCTGCACATAACTGATGTTGGTCCCTATCTGGACGTCAACGTCAGTTTTCTAACCACCGTCGATCTCTGTGTTCTGCTTGTGAGAAATGACCTTTTCCCGCGAGCTCCTTTTAGAACAAAACCTTGTCCAAATCACCCTTGCTCTGCTCAGAATTCCTTAGCCCCTTTAACTGATACCTGTCCATCATCTTCTCCTTGAAAACCAAGGCTTTCTTGTTCTTGTCACTAACATCAGATTTCTCAAGAAATGTAACTTTCTTCTTCTGCATACAAAATCTCGATTTATGCTTTTCAAATTCAAAAGCATACCCTTTGACTTAAGAACATGCATCTCCTTCTTATCCATGTGACCAAGCCTATTAAGCCACAGCTCCAAATCTACAGCTGAAGTAGATAACCCAGAAAGAGAATTAGTAATACAAGTAGATAGATAAAGCGTACCTACTTTCTTACCTCTAGCTACAACAAGTGCACCCTTGGTAACCTTCCAAGAGTCTATTGTGAGAGTTACTTTGCAACCCTCATCACCCAACTTTCCAACTGAAATCAAATTCTGCTCCAGGAATGGGACATGCATGACCTCCTTCAACACCCATGTGTTGCCTGTCTACAATTTCAGCTTCACTTTCCCTTTGCCAACCATCTGACAAGGCTTACCATCCCCTAAATAAATTTCTCCAAAGTCCCCCTGGACATACTCATGAAAAAATTTCCTATTTGGGGATGCATGAAAAGAGGCACTAGAATCTAAAATCCAAGATTCTACTTTATCCAAAGAACATACCAAAGCATCCTGTGCAACATAATCTACAACATCTGCTTCTTCTTCATGTCTTTCATGCTGATATACAACCGATCTGCAATCTCTCTTTAAGTGCCCTTACTTTCCACACTTCTAGCAGGTTATTTTGCCATACCTGGATTTGGATCTCTTGCCTGTCTTGGACCTTGATCTCCCATGCTCGATCTTCTCTCTTTGCCTTCCTCTGCCTTCAACACTCAAAGTAATCCTGATGATTCACCTGTGCTTTTCCTGTGAATCTCTTCATTCAAGATCACACTCACAACATCATCCACTTTTAAGATTTTTGAAGCAGACGCAGTATTGCTAACTGCCATTACCAAACTCTTCCAGCTTTCAGGTAATGAGCACAAGATTAAGAGAGCCTTAATTTCATCATCAAAATCAATATTAACTGAACTTAACTAGTTTACCAAATCATGGAAATCACTAAGATGACTATGTACAGATCCACCATCCAACATTTGCAAATTAAATAATTGCTTCATAAGAAATACCTTATTTGAAGCAGAGGGTTTTTCATATAAATTTGCCAAATATTCCATCAACTCTACCATTGTCTTACACTGTGAAAAGTTTGAAATCACAGACGATGCAAGACTCAATCTTATAGATCCCAGAGCCTTCCGATCAAGAATGTTCCATTCTTCATCCTTCATATCTTTGGGCTTGCATGCAACCCCTCCCAACGATAAGTACAAATCTTTCTGATACAGACAATATTCTATCTACATCCTCCATAATTGGTAGTTCTTGCCATTAAACTTCTCCATTCGTAGCTTACTTTCATCTACCATTGCTATACTCCCACTCAAACAGAAACCCCTGTGAGTAACCTGTAATCAACACACTAACCAGATCTGATACAACCTGTTAGTAAACCCAACCAAAAGCTCTGATACCACTTGTTGGGAAATCCAAAACCTACAACCAGGCTCTGATTCCACTTGTTAGGATCTTGCTCCTCAAATAAGAGCACAATATGATTACCTTGTATAAGCAACTAAACACGAAATTATACCAGATTGAATAAGTAACTAGAATTCACACATAACATAGAATATGAGAGACAATACACACACTTGTATTAATACTCATACAAAAAAAAATACAATAAAGAAGATGCCACTTCTTCTCCACACCTCTCAGAGGATTCCCACACGTCAAGTGTACAGCTATTCTCAATCAAGAGTTCACTCTCTTACAAAAATGGTCTCAACACACAACTCACACACAGAATTGGTGTTCACCTCTCCAACTAGTTAGTAATAACATTTCCAGTACACCAAGCACTCAAAGTACTTCAAGTAGATCTCCCATGAACATGCAATAACCTGCAACTCAACAGACCTTACTTACCATGTAGATCTTTTGTGATCTTACACTTGTGGAAGGAACTTCCTTGCCTTCCTCTCTTAGCACTCTGAAGAATCTCTTCCTTGAATCCTAGATCCTTAATTACAATACAGCCCATGAGTCTATTATATAGATCCCATGCATACAATAATTAAACACCTAATTACAATAATTAGAAACGCAGCTCGAGACTATAATTAGCCCTTAACATGCAAACACTTGGTTCATTAACAAACTATTCATGAACTGGCAGTTCTAAAACTTCACAGGCGACTGACGTCGGTCCCTGTCTGCCTGGAGGTGACCGACGTCGACTGACCCTCTGCCGATGTCAGTTGCTTTCTGTCCACACGTGCCACAGTTGGTTGGCTTTTGCACCATACTCTGCCGACGCTGGTCTCCCTGGAACTCAGCAACCTCCTCCATGTTTGCATTGGTTGAAGCTTTTAGCTCCACAACCTAATAGTCTAGCTAAAAGTGGATTTGCCCTTCATCATATTTACAATTTGGTGAGTCTTCTCTGTGAATTTAGGAATGAACCTTCATAGAAAATTCACCTTTCTAAAGAAACAGTGAACTGCAGTCTTATTGATAGGAAGAGCAAGCTCTTGAACAGATTTTACCCTTTTTGGGTTGATCTTTATGCCTTCTCAGGACACAGTGTGACTAAGAAGTTTCCCTTCAGTAACCCCAAAAATCAATTTCGTAGGAATAAGAGAAATACCATTGTGTCAACATGGCTCCAACACTTATTGTAGATGATTCACATGATCAAGATGATGTTTAGAGAAGACTATTAAGTCATCAAGGTATACCACAATGAATTTCCCCATTTCACTTCTGAAAGCAAGATCCATCACTCTTTAGAAGGTGGTGCCAACATTGATCAAGCCAAAAGGCATTCTGCAATATGCAAAGGTGCTTTAAGGTGTTGTGAAGGTAGTCTTATGTTGGTTTGCTTCACCAACTTCCACTTGATTCTATCTTAAAAATCCATCTAACATTGATAACATCTGAGTGCCAATCACTATCTGCAGCAGCTGATCCATGATAGGCAAGGGATAGTTGTCCTTTAAAGATGACTGATTCAAATTTTTGAAATCAATACATAGGCAAATTTCTCCATTCTTCTTTCTCACAGGGACTATGTTTGCAATCCAAGTGGAATGATGGATTGGGAAAATAATTCTTGCATTCAGAATTTTCTATATCTTAAAAAGAATAGTACTTGATATTCTAGGGTTGTGCTACCTTTGCTTTTGCTTATGAAGTAACGACCCAATCTTGAGAGGAATTTTGTGCTAGATTTCTTCAGGTCTGAGAGATTTCAGATCATCATAAGAGTATGCCAAAACATCAATTTAATGGTGAAGCAGTGTAATGAATTTGAGTTTTTCATTAGGGGTACAAAAATTTCCAATGTTGACCATTTTTGGATTGTCTTCTATACTTAAATTTATTTGATCAAAATCCTTGGAGGATTTTGAATCCATTTGTTGTTCCTTGATAAATCTATCATGCTTGTCAAAAAGTTTCTCAAGAGAGACTAATACTTTGGGAATTTTATTCCCTTTGAGCTGAAGGAAGTCTTCATCAGCTTTTGAATTTGTTTCAAGAGCTGATTCCCATGGTGGAGATTCACTACCTTCAAAATGAAGCTTCTTAAAGCTATCCATCTATTCAAGAAAAGTAATGATTTGGTTGTCGCCATTCAACACCTGCCAATGGTCAGCATTATCAGGTACACTTGGTCGAAAGATCAACTCGATAGTATACCTGTCTTCTTTGAAATCTTGGTGAGGGACCAAGAGAGTTGTAGAGACAGCCAATGCATCTGCATGACTGTTGAATTCTCTAGGAATGATAGAAATACTGAAAGCATTAAAGCTTTCAATGTAGTCTCACACCAGATTAAGATAATGTCACAATCTTTCATTCTTTGTTTGATACAGGTTCCTCACCTGACAAACCACCAGCTCAACATCTCGTTTGGCATGAAGGAGCTTAACACCTTTATCTTGAGCAGCATTTAAACTAAGCAGCAGTGATTCATATTCAGCAGTGTTGTTAGTGTTGCTAAACTGCAACTTATATGCATAAGGGAAAATATCTCTTTGAAGAGATATTAAAACTACTCTAGCTCCAGAACTGGTAGAGGAATTACTACCATCGAATTCCAGAATCTAGACATCATCAGAATCTGATCTTCTTTCAAATTTTTCTTTATTAGGAAAGGAAGATCCTTTTTTATCTGTACTGCACCCTGCCAATTCTTCTGACATCTTGTCTGAATTATTTGGATTGTCACCTACTATACTTTCATCTGCTGAAACAGGAACGTCTTCAGTAGATAAATATTAATTACCTATGCCTAAAGACTCAAAGAGACTTTGAGCTTCAGAGGCTGACGTTTAGGTGATAATATACTTTGCTTCCTTCTCAGGAAGTAGCCTCTCCATGATGCCCTTGACAGGGATCCTCTCCTCAGACAGGTTCATGCTCAATTCTCCACCAATGTCCTTGAAAAAATTTTACCCAAGAAGAATGCCGTAGGAGGTTGGGACGTCAGCCACAAGGACTGTCATTTTTGATTCTCTTATCTGGGAAGGCTGTAAATGCAAATTGAGCATCTTTGATTTATCCCAGTAGAGGCACTTGTTTGTTTTCCATGGAAAAACATTTCTCAAAGGTCTTAGTCAGCATGAGACCAAGAGATTCTACCACCTTGGTAGGCATGACATTGTCAGAGGCACCAAAATCTATAATGCAATTGTTTAGTTGATGATCATTTATCAACAGGGAAACATAAAATAGTTCTATTTTCCCAGGGGCAACTATAGGAGTAACCACAAGATTATTTTGAGTAGGTGTGTTCTTTAGGGGAACAGAAGTTACTTTTAAAATTTCTTGTCCTGTAGGGATGGTTTTATTTTTAACACATTGAACTAACCTATCCAACTGCTCAGGGTTGGATTACAAGAATTCAAACTCAGACATTTGAATTTTAGTCTTCTTAGTGACGAGTGTCATCTAACTCCTCATTTAACCAATATTCAATTGGTGTCTTATCAACTAGGGCTGGTGTCTAAAGCTAACTACAGTAAGGTATGGGATGGTAGATCTAGAAGTCTTGCTTATGGGGGTGTTTGCTGATCCTATTCTAACTTTGACTAAACTACTTGATTCACGCTTTTGCTAAAAAAGAAAGAAATCAAATCAATCCACTCCTTTGATGGAAGTAAAAGATCACACTCCTATTTTATGTTTGTAGGGAAAATAAATTCACACTCCTACTTATGAAATAAAATTTGCTTCACACTTTTGCTGTAAAAGAAAAGATACTTTGCATAGAAAAGAAATGAAATAAGAAAATGCTCTTTTTAAACTATGAATTTGTTTTGATATTTTTATAAATAAATACAAATAGTAATAATATTCTGACTAATAAAATAGAACATAAATACCCTACACAGTTCCTAGTTCCAAGGAGAGTGGGCCCTTGCTCCTCTCGGACTCAGGAACAAAACTTAATCAGTGCTAGAAACTTGAAGTATTAATTCATAGAAATGAAATAATTACAATCTGATTGAAACCCATATGCTTATCTAATTCTCAATCCTCTATTTTCTTCTTTTCTAAATCCCTTTTTATAGTCGAAAGTCTTACACTTTATACTAATACAATTAACTTGAAATACGATGCAAAGAAATAGGATTCTTTGGTCGATCCATTCTTCCAAAGATAGGAGATTGGATTCCCAAGAGATCTAATTATTCTAATGAAATAAATATCCTATCTTATAATAGTCCTAAAATATGATAATATACAAATTTATCAAAAGCAAGTCCTTCAAAACAACAGGCAGTTTTTTTCCTTATTTGATTCTAGCTGGAATGGTTCTTTCCTATCCTATCTGGGCTCCAGCTTCCCGTTGTCCTTAAAAAATTATTGGTACTAACCCTACAGAGTCTGTATAAATGAGCCTATGGAGTCTATAGAAATAAGCCTACAGAGTTTGTAGAAACAAGCCTATGGAGTCCATAGAAATAAGCCTGCAGAGTCCATAGAAACTAGCCTGTGGAGTCCATAGAAACAAGCCTACAGAGTCCGTAGTTCTGCTGGGTGGAGATCAAAATGGAATGTTCATTGTACATCACCTGTGTCTTCTTCCTGAGCATTCTTCACACAAAATATCAATAAAACATGCTATATATTAGACATTATTGACAAAGTAAAGATTCAGTCTTTATTTTAATATAAACAAGACAAATATCTATTTTCCATGTAATAGCTATCTAAGAATCTAAGATTTGTATAAGATAATATCCTTCAAGAGCTGATTTGAAGGAAATAACATGTCAATGATGAGTCATATTTTGAGCTCATCATCTCCCCCAAGCTTTACCTTTTGCAAGTCCCATTGCAAACATGTATTAGCGTTCATAGCTCTGGCTTTTGCTTTCTACACTCTGACTCAAGTCATATTCATCAAACTCATTTGTTGTGTCTGCTTGAATTGCTGGTAAATCCCTGATGTGTTTGAATCATTTGTTTCCATATACTAAATTATTCTACTGATTATGGAGCCCAACTCTGCCATCTTGGAATAGGTATGATCAACAAAGGGGGTCTATATCTCATGCCAATCCATTTCTATTCTCCCTCAAAGTTGATTACCTCTATTAAAATCTATAGAGTTGAGGATGCTCTCCTCATACTCCATCTTAATTTATTTGGGGACATGACTTCTCACCTTTTAAGAGGGACTAGAAGTTGGTCCCATTTGTTTACACTTGCAGTCACTACTGAATCAAAAATCTATCTTGAAAATAAATCAAAAGAAACAGTACAATCATATAGAGCCTGTAAATAATGTGTTTTAACCTCATCATTTAACAAAGCATAGTGAAAATTTTGTTTAATCAAGTTGGGAATAGGAAAGGCTGGTCTAACACATAATCCTGTAGTCTTAACATGATTTGTATAGTCTTCAAATCTATCTTTCCATGCTACTAATTTTTTAATGTAGAATGTAATGCTCTCAGTTGAACTTCTCCTACATGAAGATTTATCAAAAACTTATTGTGCTCATTATCTCCTAGAATCAAGTCATGCAAATAAAATTCACAAATAAAATCCTGCTGATTAGGTTCAGTACTATAGAAAAATTCCAAAAATGTTGTTGGCTACAAAATTTTATAAGGAAGATGACAGGAGATCCGTAGAATTTGCCATTTGTAAAATTATTTAAATAAAAACAAATTGTATGCAAGAGAAGAATTCCTACATGTCAAAAGAGTTTCTCCTAATTTACATGCATCCTGCAAATTTTCTTCTAACTCTTGGACTTTAACCTCTAATTCTTTCTTTTCATTTTCCAAGAGTTTGATCGAAGAAGTTGCCTCTTTGTTCTTCTGTTTAAGTACAAAATATTTTTCTTCAATTTGATGTAGTATTTGCAAGGGAGGAATACTTGGATCACTTGTTTGACAACCGTGGTCAACAAATAGTTTGGGGGGAGAAAGTGCAACAGCAGGTGCTTCAGAAGAATTCACCAAATTTTTCAATCTCTTATTTTCCTTCTTTAAACTTTATACATAAATCCAAAGATCAATCTGTTCATCTTCATGTTCTTTTATTATTTCTTTTAACTTGTGAATTTATGCATCATGATCAGTAGATACTGTATCTAATTTTTGTACCAAAGATGAGTTGAGATGGTCCTTGTCTTGTAATTGACTGATCAAGTCAGCAACGTTAGTTGTTTTTTGTTGTTCAAGAGCTTGAGCTTGAGAAAGCTACAAAATTAGCTACATAATAGGATCATTTAGATTTGATGATTCACATTTCTCATTGGTACATACATTTTTCCTTTTATCCTTTGCAGTTTCAACTGGAACAAGTGGTTGTTCTGCCATATCTAATTCCTCTATTGTGTGTGGCTCTTTCTCTGGATTCGTCTCCTCCAATATGATTGGAGAGTTCTTTTCAAAATGAGTTTCTTCAATATTTGTAGGTGCAAGATTATTCTAATGTATGGGGGAATGAGACACCGTTTTAAGACTATCTAAAATATCTATAACTTCTTATTCATTTTCTTCTGTTAAAATGAGCCTTCTCCTTCTTTTAGTTACTCTTTGAGCTACACTTGGTTGATTTTCCTTCTCAACCACCAAACCCTTGGTCTTCTCAAGTTCTGTAGCAACCTTCTGTCTCAATTTTCTTCTTCCTGTCAAAGGAACTGGTTGTACTATAGACTCATGAGGTTCTTGTGGAGACCTTAAAATTTTAGGGTTTTGAGACCTTGTGATTCTTCTTAAAGAAGAAGGGATTTTTGTGGAGATTACAGTCTGAGATTCTTTTCTTGGTGTTGTATTCTCAGCTGATGGGGTAGGTGGAGATGAGTGTTCTTTTAGTACATTTGGGGTTTCTTGTGCTATACTATTATGAAATTTCTCCCAGACCTCTTGACCTTACTGAAGGAAATAATGCTAGATAATAAGTTGAATAAGGCCATGATGCCTAAGAGCAGCAGTAGGGATTATAGACATAACTTGTAGAGCACCATAAAAGAAAGATGGGAGGTTAATTTTGTACTGAAGGTTTTGTCTCCCATGCTTAAGATGTATTCAAATTTTTATGGCATCTCCCCTTAAAAGACTGTGTTACCCTTCACAAATGATATATTTAAGTACCTATTTGGCTATAAATTTCCAAGGTTTAGAAAGTGAATTCCTTTTAATCCCTTTTGATTTTCCCTTGGAATCTACTAGACTTGAAGTTCTAATATGCTTATTACCATTAAACTAAATGATTATATCACTAAATGAAACTCTGCCTGTAGCTCTCATTCCTTCTTCTAGAACTTGTATAATTTGGCTTATGATTTGAGTTGCAATAGGAATAACAATGCCTTTCACAATTGAAAATTCAAGGGTGAGATTGGTAATAAATTCACTTACCATTATTTTGTCGAAACCCTAGAGATTTTCAATGAAAGGTAGCTAGTCATTGGCTCTGAACACTACTATAGAAGCTTTGTCTTTATAAACCTTTGTTGGATCCTTCGGCTCTGATCTTGTCTTCTGTCCCATTTTTATGTAGATTTACAATCAGCGTGATATCTTTAACTTCAATTAAGGTGCAGACCAGTCTTTTATTGAAGTCGACAGGCAAAAGGCTCTAAGGATTAGTTTCTATTGAAGTCTATAGAAAAGAAATGGTTTATTTGAAATGCTACAGCTACATGAGTTGGTAGTGATGTGATACAATTAGGTGTCGCACATTTCTACAGAGTGTACCAACTATTTGATCTCATCAATACAAGTCATGTGAAATGATGATGTGTCATATTGACGATGACGGTGATTTATTACTTCATTTAAAAACCCCTTTTTATGATGTCCCATCATTGCGGTACTTGATGACTCAATTGATGATATCAAAGCCGCACACTTATCCATGCACCTTTGGCAGCTTCATTGCATGCTTTTTCATTATGGCATGTGTCATTCCATTTTGGAAGATTCAAATCTAGGTCATCTCGGAAGAGTAGGGTCTTAATCAAATCAAAGATAATTAGTTAACTAAACATAGAGAAATGAAATATATGCCTTACTTACTTTAACCTTAGACGTTATCTTTTGCTCACCACATGTCCTGCACAAATAGGTTCGCATGGATTAGTTTACTGCATGGAGACAACCAATTATAGTGTCATGATGAGATTTATAAATTTTAGTTTTTGCCCTTTGGCTAGCCATTGCTGGTTTTCTAGCCAAATCCCTTTTTGCAATGCATAGCCAGCCAACGCGCTGGTTTTCTAGGCATGCATTGTCAATAGCATCCCTAGAAGGATTTTCACTATTGATTTGATTTTTTTTGATTGGATTATCAAGGAGCATGTTTACTGGAAGAAGTAGAGCTTTACATAACAGCTACTTGATCCTTTAATTTTTGAATAAATTCATCTTATTGAGAGGTTTTTGAGAGAGCTTCAATATATGTCCATTGATTAGCAGAGCTCTTTTGCTGGCATCAATAGGTATCAGCTTAATAGAACCATTTTCATAGATCTTTTCAATCTCATAAGGTCCCAACCATCTTGTTTATAGTTTTCCTTTGAAATGTTGAAATTTAGAATCAAACAACAGTGCCCAATCTCTTTTTAAAAACTTTTGTTGCTTGATTTGTGCATCATGCCAAACTTTTCATTGATGTTGTACCAGTTCATTTCTTTGTAATGCTTCCATCCTCATTTCATCAAGTTGATTAAGCTATAGGAGTCTTTCTTTATATATTTCTTCTAACTCAATTCCTACTTCTACAGCTATTTTCAAAGTTTGTAATTCAAATTTAATAGAGAATAAAGGTCTCTTACCATAAACCAATTCATAAGATGAAAATCCAGTTGTTATTTTCCAAGTAGTATTATAGGCCCAACCAATTTTTGATACCTTATTTGCCTAATATTTTCTACTGGAATTAACAACCTTGGTTAAAATGGTTTTCAGTTCTATGTTGGTGACTTCAACTTGTCCATTTGCTTGTGGATGGTATGGAGATATTTTTTTGTGCTGAGTTTGATACACTTGCTTAAAATGATTTATCATGTTTGACATGAACTGCGGTCCTTGATTTGAGACTATCTCTCTTGGAGCACCAAATCGTTTCATGATTTTGAAATATAAAAAATTAGCTACCATCTCCTCTCTTGCATGAGTTAATGTTTCCACTTCTGCCCACTTGGTCATGTAGTCTATACAAACTAGAAGATACTCTTTTCCTCTAGAAGAAGGATCCACTAGATCCCCTTTTTAGTGGACATCTTCAGTCTTGATGATTAGCCTATTATGTGACCTTCGTAGGCTGATAGGATGAATAGAGGGTCATGATGGAGATTGGCTTGGCTTCAATTAGCAAAATTCCTACAGTTGACTCTCACTCGGGCTCTTTCAGACATGCTGGCCTGAGCTCCTATTATTTAGGGATATTTGCAACTAAAAAGGGGGTAAAAATTTATTCAAACAAGCCCAAGAACGGGGAATTACATATTCATATCCTGCTCCAGAAGATGAGCAAGAGTCGAGGATAATCCCTCAAGAAGCTCCTGCTAGTTGTGAATAGCCTAATTCGGCCCATGTTCCGTGGCCCATTTAGCAAGACAGTCTGCCACACTGTTCCGCTCCCGTGGAATATGCTTAAAAGAAATCAACTCAAAAGATGAACTTATCTGTTGAATCTGCTTAATGATCGAGGCCAGCTTCCAATCCACACTGTCTAAATTGCAATTTTTAATCAAATTAACCACCACTTGCGAGTCAGACTCACAAATAATCCTGAGCCATCCCTGATGACAGCTAGTTTTCAGCGCCTCCAGGATGGCCAACGCCTCCATGCAATTATTTGTATGGTGTCCCTGGTAAACAGAGAACAAGAAACGAACATCACCAATATTATCTCTCCCAACCGCTCTAATGCCAGCAATGCCCGAGTTCCCTCTAGCCGACCCATCTACATTGATCTTCGTAATACCCTCCACGGGTGGCGTCCATTTGCCTAGCCTACAAATGGGATGCATCCTCTACCTACCACAATGCAGGGGTCGTGCTTGGCCACAGGGGGCATCCCCAAAGGTGTGCTGGGAGAGAGATGCGCCAGCACTAAGGCGTCCTTCTGCTCCAAATCGTCCCAGTGGCTGCCATTCACCTGGAGCATTTCCTGCAGGGTGCTAAGCACTCTAGACCAAACCTCTCTGAAGTTCAAACTGCGCTCTTGGAAGATTCTCCTGTTTCTTTCAATCCAGAGGTGCCAGAGGATGAAAGTAGGACCCACAGCCCAGACATTCTGTAGAATTTGTGCCCTGCTGGGAGGCTTATCTTGGCGCTGCCAGAACTCAATCAAGGACGTAGCATGCCAACACGGGCATCCCCAAGCGTCCCACCACAGGTGCCATAAACTTTTGGCAAAAATACATTGAAAAAAGATATGTTCCCCATCCTCTTCGCTGTCTCTGCAAAACACACAAACAGAGGGCCCTTGAAAACCTCTTTTTAAGAGATTGTCCTAGGTAAGGTAGCGCCTGTAGGTAAGAGTCCATAAGAAAAAATTACATTTCGGCCAAGCAGTCGAATTCCATATTTTCTTGCTCCAGGGAAATTCAGTTTCACCATAATGTTTCTTTGTCAGTGCCTGATACCCAAAAGAGACCAAATACTGACCACTAGAATCACCTCCCCAAGCCAGAATGTCCCTCTCTCTCAAAGAAATACATCCCTTGTTATCAAGAATGTGGGCTAAAAAATGCGTATCCTCCAGGGTCCCTCCAGCAAGCCAGACATCCTCCTTTTTCCATTTATAAGAAATGGCAGTCCCCACCTGGTACGCTTCCTTATAATGCTCAACTGTACTCCATCCTACATTTCTAAACACATCACAAAGGTCCTGTAAGTGAGGATGGGAGACAAGGATAGGGGGAGCGCCATTCCAAGAATCCTCCCAAAAAAGCGTATTAGCTCCATTGTTGCAAATCCAAAAAAGGCTGGACTGCACTAAGGGAGCACCAAGCTTGAGGGTGTTCCACACCATGGAGCCTCTTCCCTCAACTGAGAACCTGGGGATCTCCACCGGATTAGCACCCGAAAAGTACTTCAAAGCCAGGATACAGGCCCAAAGGTGGGATTGGTTGGTGCACCACCACCAGTAGAGCTTAGCCGCAAGAGCTTGGCTAGCCAAAATAGCCGATCTGAGCCCAAGCCCTCCCTCCCTTTTAGGCCTACAAACAGTGGCCCAATTAATCAGGCTCCATTTTGAATTTTGGAGATTGCCGCTCCAAAGAAATTGCCGGGAGAGGGCATCATATTCACGAAGAAAATACATCAGAGCAGCTTGGACCATGCTCCGGTAAATGGGCAGAGCTTGAATAACAGCCTGGAGAAGAGTCACCCGACCCGCCGTAGTGAGCTACCTATGGGTCCAATGGTTGATGCGCTACCTTAATTTATCCAGAATGTTCTGCCAAAAGAGCCTGGGCTGCCTACCAGTCACAATGGGAACCCCCAAATAAGTCACTGGGAGAGGTTGTGATTGGAATCTAAGAATAGCTCCAATCCTACACTGAATAGAATCAGGAATATTAAAGAAATAAATGGAGGATTTATGTTCATTTAGTTTTTGTCCAGAAGCCACAAGATAAGTGTCCAAAGCATTCCGAAAAGCATGCGCCTCCTGAGTCCTGGCTTTTCCTGCTAAGATGGTGTCATCCACAAATTGGAGGTGAGTCAATTTGGTAGCCCCATTACCCCACTGCCATCCCTGAATCTAGTTCTGTGCTGCCCGAGTCTTAATGAACCGACCCAGCCCCTTAGCCAAAATAATAAATAGGTAGGGAGATAAAGGGTCCCCTTGGCGAAGACCTCTAGATGCCCCAAATAATCTAGAAGGCACCCCATTAATGAGGACAGAGTAAGACGGCGTGGTGACACAGCTCATTACTTAATTGATCCAATCCTGGCTAAAGCCAAAAGCGAAAAAAAATTTCCACATAAAATTCCAATCCACCCTGTCATACGCCTTAGCCAGGTCCAGCTTAATGAACATTACTCTCTCTTGGGACATACTCATTGAGTGGATAGCTTCCGAAGCAATCACCACTCCATCCAGAATCTGCCTGCTAGCCACAAAGCCCCCCTGTTCCTCGGAAATGATCCTAGGAAGCCATCCCTTGAGTCTCTCAGCAATAAGCTTGGTGATAATTTTGTACACCATGTTGCAAAGTGCAATGGGCTGAAAATGATCCAATTGGTTTGCCTGTTCATTCTTCGGAATAAGCACCAAGAAGGTCGCATTAATCGCTCTGAGCATCTCTTTGCTGTGGAAGGACTCCCTCACCACCTCAACTAAATCATGGCTGATAATATCCCAGAAAGCTTGAAAAAATTTAGCCGAGAAGCCATCCGGCCTAGGTGCTTTACCTTTGCTCATAGCAAAAACCACTTTCTCCACTTCAGCAATGTCAATCGGTTTCAGGAGGGCGTCATTCATTTCTTGCGTGATCAGAGAAGGTATGCAAGACAAAACCATATTTTCCTCCAAATCAGCATTATGTGCCTCTTCAGCAAGAATTTCAGAATAAAAATGGATAGCTTCCTCCGCAATGGCCGGGGCCGAAGAGATACGAGTCCCTTCCGAGGTAGCAAGAGAGGCAATATAATTTCAGTTGCGCCTGGCCTGAACCGACTTGTGAAAAAAGGCTTTGTTTCTATCACCTTCCTGGAGCCAATCCACCCAGGCTTTCTACTTCCAAAAAATTTCTTCCTGGAGTTCCCACTCATTAAGGTCATTCAGGGCCTCAAATTCATTCCTGCTGAGCTCATCTGACAAGCCGAATTCAAGGATCTGTCTGGTGATGCTGTCTAACCTGTCTTGGGCTTTCTTCTTCATAGTATAGATGTTACCAAAATTGCACCTGTTCCACACTTGTAACTTTCTCTTGACATACTGCAGCTTCTTGGTGAAAATATACATCACTGTACCGTACTCTGGGCCTCCTTGCCCGCACCAGTGTGTCATAAGGTCATGAAGAGAGGGATCCCGAAGCCACATAAGCTGAAACTTAAAGGGAGGTTTCTCTGGGCCAGCAATGAAATTAGTTGTGAGCTTAATTGGCCAATGGTCTGACCCTCTCCAATCCAGTATTTCAGAGGCAATAGAGAACGAACTAGATAACCAATAGCAAGAAACAAGAAATCTATCTAATCGCTCTGAGATAGCCTCATTACCTGATCTTCTATTGCTCCAAGTAAACCGGCCATTGATGGGTTTGACGTCAGATAGGCGCAGCTGATCCAGGTTGCGTCTAAGAAGCTCCGATGACGGGTCAAGACGATTAAGACCTCCTCTTTTCTCCTCCAGGCTGAGGACAGCATTGAAATCTCCACTCATTAGCCAAGGCAGGTAAGGGCAGTAACTCTGAACATAACATAAATGCTCCCACAACTTCCGTTGTCCATGGATATCCCCAGGAGCATAAATATTAGAAACCAAAATCAGCTCTGCGGATTCAGGTGAAGACATAATCATGGTCAGCGCTGAGAGATTAGCCATCCAATGGATTGGAGTGACCTTCGCTGGATCCCAACAAATTGCTAATCCCCCAGCACTCCCTAGTGCCCCTACACACTCACATTTACCATAAGTCCACAATTTGGGAAAGCACCCAAACATAACATCCACTGATAGCTTGGTCTCCTGAATACATAATATATCCGGAGAGTGTTCCAAAATCAACTTACGCATAGTTTTTTGTCTAGGGGTACTATGCAGCCCCCTTACATTCCATGAGAGCATAATCATTGGGTGGGTTGGGTGAAATGCTCATCCAAGGTTTTAACCACTCCTGCTTCAACCAATAAGTCCCCTATGAGCCTGAGCTTCTCTTGGTCCTTTCTACGGCCTGGTCTAGAAGATGTGGAAAAAGAGCCTTTTTTGAAAGGTCTATGCATTAAACCCAAAGCTTCCGAAGCTCCTTTATCTTTCTTGTATCCCTCCTTATCTTTAACCATTTCTACCCAGTTGCCCTCCTTATTCAGCTGCGCTGAAGGACCACCCAAAGTCCCTTCATCCAAGGCATTCTCATTACCCTGACACTGCTGCACCTCCATATCCTGGGAACAAATGAGAAGGGCGTAATTCTCAGCCTTCTCTGATGGCCCTCCCTCCTCCAAAGGTGGAATACCATCCTCAATGGTCATGCTGTCCAAAGCTTCAAATCGATTAAAGCTCACTTCTAAATATTTGTCTTTACGCTTCTAATTGCGTCCTCTCCCTCACCGGCGAACTTGGGTAAAACCGTCCCTGTCAAGGTCAACATTCCCCGTAGCTCCCCCATTCGCCCCTATCCCATTTGAATGGGCATCAACATTCGTAGCCTTTCCCCGCACGGAGGTTGGGGCTTCCTGATGAAATGTTTGTCCTGCCTCTTGACCTCCCTTAGGCTCCATCCCTCTGAACCTTCCAGCGTGAGGGCATTGAAGGTGCAGATGTCCATAGACATGACAAATTCTACAACGAAAGGGGATCGCTTCATAGTCGATTTGCTGGACCCAAGATGTCGCTCCCAAGCAGATTTCCATTGATTCAGGTAAGGGATTGTTAAGATTAATTTACACACAAATTCTAGCAAAGGAAATAAGCTTTTTATCTAGAGACTGATGAGCTACCGCAATTGGCTTTCCCAGAAGATTGGCAATCTGGCATAAGATATCTTCCTGCCAAAATTCTAATGGCAACCGCGAGAGACGGACCCAAACAGGCACATTGGTAGGCAACTCCTCTACAAAATTAAACCCAGGATGCCAGGGTTTGACAAACAGACCAAAACGGTCATAAAAATGTGGTCCACCCTTAAATATGCGGTTTTTGTCAGCTACAGAAGATAAATTTACCAAAAAATAGTTGTTGGCAGCCAGCATTATGTCAATATCCCCCTCAACCTGCCAGGTATGCCTCATCCATGCTTCTAGCACCGATTGGGATACACGAATCCCCATGAATTTGCAGATCAGGGAGTGAGCCCCTAGATATTCCAGGTCCTCCTTGATAGAATCCTAGGCAATCACCAGTACCGGTCTGTCTTGGCTGCGTGGGAAACAGCCATTGACCTTTGAAATTTTGAGTTTCTCCCTCAGCAAAGACGCCTCTCCAGCCTAGGAAGCTCCCTCTACGCCTTGCCATGCTGCCTCTGAGCCCTCGCCCACGCCCACGCCCACTCCCATGCCGTTCTTCTCCTTCCCTCCATACGCTGCCATCGCGCTTACCGTTTTCAAGAAAACCAATGTTTTATTTAGGGATATTTGACATGCAACTGATCACCCTTATTTTGGTATGGTCATGTGTAGAATCACTCCCTGATTCACCAGCTTTAGACGGATCGAGGATCTGACATGTATTGAGGGAGATATTAATATTTGATTGATTTAATCAAATATTAATTATTTGGCCTATTTTTAATTAAGAAACCGTAATTCTAATTTAAGAAAACCCTAATTAGGGCAAGCACATCTTTTGAGGGGTATAAGGGTTTCTCATGGGAGAGAGTTGAATTCATGAATTGATTATTGATTTGAAGATAGATTTTGCTAAGGGTTTTCCCTGAGAAGACTGAGCCAAGGGCTCCAAGATTCCATCTGCATTGGAGAACGTCCACTCTTCAGTGTGTGCGATTCAAAGGTTGTGAGATATCAACCGATCTATTGCCAATTTGAGAGAACTTCATCCAGAAGCTATCACAGAGGTTTACAGGTTTGAGAGATAACTTCACACAGAATTTATCACAGGGATTTCAAGTATTTATTTCATTATGTTTTGATTCAGATATTGCACAGATAAAGATCTTCTATATTAGAGCCGTTCTAGATTTGCAAAAGATCAGGTTTTGAGACGATGTTTGTATTCTTTTATATGCGTGCCAGAAGTTCATTATTGTAATCAATAGAAGAATAACAAGAGCACTGATTTCCTAGTTAAGAGATTTACTGTGGTTTATTTGTTATTTGAATTTATCTTGCAAAATCGTATCTTATTTCATGCAAAAGTAAAATATAGAGAAATAGTCAGAAAAATATCCAGTTTCAGAATTGAAGGGAAACGGGGATATTACATCTCCTAACTTCAAATCTTTGAGTTTTGTACCTTTGTTATTCACTATAATTAGAGCTAAAACTTTGTTACTATTAATACTCTTCAATCTATCATTATTGTTAAAACATGTGGAGTTTGGTTTTCTGGAATGTTGATATCCCTAAAAAGATTGAATTCTATCAGAAATTTGAAATATTGTTTCATGAATAATAATATTATCATTTTTATGAATGGTAATATTATGATTTCCCATCGTATAGGATAGTAGGAATGTATAAAAAACATTATAAGGTAAAGAAACACATGGATAACCTCCTACTACTTAAATGGACAAAGAAGGATCACATTTATAACTTACATTTATTTCATAGTTTAATAATTTGCATCAGTTTGCCCATAATTCATAGGACTTACATACATCAATTTTTATGAATTTATATCACTTAAGACCATTATTTCCATTCATTCATGGGGTATATTTATTTATTTTTATTTTTTTGTTTAAAGGAAAAAAAATATTAGTTTAGCTTAATGATTTAGAGTTGTCTGCTCTAATATGTCAATCACCACACACCACATTAGTTTAGTTTAGTTTAGATTGATGAACTCTTTATAATTATTTAGACGGTGTGATGTGACACTCACCACAAAAAAATTGGGAGTCTAATCCATGTTTAGACTATAAATCTTATGGACATTTTTTCCCAGATGGTGCGAAGTGCCTCTCGCTAAAAATATAATGTTCCAATTTTCCATGTCAATACACCTATCACATTGAATTTTAGCAGGCTTTTTTCAATATTTCAAAGAAAAGCCCTGAATAATGTTCAAACCTAGCAATATCAGATCACATCCATCTATGTCAAAATCATTCAATTGCTCTTGCCTTCTCATTGTTGACAAGAATTTTTCCCATTTCCACAACTAACATCAAAATAAATTGGATGAAAAGACTAAATCAATCATGGCAATGATTGCTCAACACTCAACAATCAGTTTAAAGAAATATATACAATTCATTTTATAACTCCTTACTTCAAGATAATTGAGGCAAGAGAGAGAAAAGAGTACTTGAAGCTTGATATAATGGAGGCGTAGGAGAATGTGAACATGGTCTATTTTTTCAAAGATAGGCCCGCAAAAACCTCTTTGAACACAACGTAATTTTACAAAGATAGGATTGTAAGAACCTCTTTGAACACAGTCTAATTTTCCAAAGACAAGGGCAACAATACTAACCAAAAAAATGGAAAGTGGTGCATTTATTCTAATTCAATGGCAGTCAGATCATGCAATTTTAAATATTAAATGGTTGGTCAAATTAGTATGGAATTGAAAAATGCATGCAAAGTAGTGCAATGGTGGAGGAAGTTGTTGGGACACAAAATTCGAAGAGGGTTGGAATTAAGGGGGTTCGAACAAAGGGGGTTCATGTTCCAAACCCATGTGGCATCAAATCTTACTCTTTTAATTGGAAAGCTCTCATTGGCTTGAAAATGCCATTTCAAATGCCACATTTTAGGAAGAAAAATCAAATAAAAATACATATTGTTATTTATAAAGTAAAGTATCATCTTTTCATTTTACAAAGAAAAATATTAGAGTGTGAGTTAAAATTTAAAAAAATTATTGATGCACTTGATTTTAAGTCATTGTTCCAACGATAAAAAATAGATCCATTTCTACATATATATAAAAATTATTGCGAGTAGAAGTCAAAGTGTCGATATTACGTGCCATGATCATTAAAAAATTAATGAATAATAAATAATTTTTCAAAAAATTATCTTCCACTACATCCATATCCATGTTTCTAGGACATCTTTGCAATAAATCTTTAAAAAGTATTACATTTTTTTTGATGAATCACGTTTTACACAATGATCTTTAGCTAAGAGCCAAGGACTGAGGGAAATCCATTTCGTCAAAGTCCCCTAGGGCACAATCCCAGCCTCATCCCTTTTCATGTGTCAGGGTTTGCTAGTAGCAATAATTGATCCCAAGTGGGCTCTTTGTGCAACTTCATACAATTTGAAAATATTATGACAAGGAGATATCAAGCACTCAATAAAATTTATATACATAAAACATACACACTATATATTTAAGTATTCAAAAATCTTTTTTTTTTTTTTTTAAATTGAAAAAAAATATAAATATAATCTACACTTAAAATTTAATATTTCATTAATTTACATTATTTTCGCATTTTGTATGATTTAATCATTATTGCCTATACAAATTAAAAAATGTGCCCATTGTCATTTTTTTGCTGTCATTATTATGCTCCGACCCAAATAAAGTTTTGGTTTTTTCTTTGGAAAAAAAAATTGCAATATTTTATCGCAAAATAAAACTGTTTTCCTTCTTTACATTGTTTTAAGGAGGCTTCTCCTCCTTTTATTCGGGGTCTTTTTTCCTCTTTCGTAGGACCCATGCTCAACAACTCTTGGATGTGAATTTTCTAGGTTTGGAAGTTAAACAAACAGTACATATCCTCTTTGTGTCCTCCACATAGAACCCACCCTTGTAATACAAATATTCATTCATAGATCTTTAAATTGTGTGACAAAATAAACTTAGTGCTAGGGTTTGAAGGAAATAGGAAGAGGTAGCATACCTTAAACACTTGCAACCAATTGGACTTTTCTCTTGATGTTGTAGTCCTCCATGACTAGTTTTAGCATTATTTCTTGTGTAAAGAACAGTGGGTTGGGCGTTCATACGCTGTAATTAAATTGAGTAAACAAATTGGGTAGGGGAATACATGTAGATATAATTATAAGGTGCCTCTTCAAGATTATCTTACTTCTTTTAAATCATATTATATGAATGGTAGGTTACATAGATGTAGATACATTTACCTAAATTGTCTCTAAGAAAAGCAACGATTTAATTAACGGCAAAGAGCTAAAGAAAAAAACCAATAGTGTGCAAATTTGCAGTAGAAAAAGCATGAGAATAAAAACCTGAGATATGTAACAGAGACAGTGACAATAAGTTGAAATAAATCATAAAAACACAACAATCCTAATGATCAAATATTTTCCTTGAAACAACTATGTAGTATCACAATATTGCTCATCTTTATCAAACCAAACCACGATAATATAATAATTGTTAGTTGACTTTCAAAATACTTTAATCAAGGGAAATGACAATGTTCCAACATCATGACACATAAGCATTTAATATAAAACAAAAATTGATAAGGTCACAAGTGTGGTCGTTCACCAACAATACCCAGTTCACCATTGTACAAGGTCGCTTAAAAAAAAATAATCTACCTGACACAACTTATTTCCTCGTTTTTCACTGTCACCTCTATATAAAATATCATAATATTATTGTTTAAAGAGGTGAGACTGGATTAAATTATATGCTTGATTGGATTGGATTATATAAGTAATAATATGGGTAAACTATAGATGTTGTATTCCTTAGATAACTATATGTATCTGTTGATTTGTTGAATAGTCGTTGTTCAAGGGAATGTGTTGAGGGGAATATGTTGTTGGGCCTATCAATGTGGAAAGGAGGGTGGTGGGGATGTTGTTATTGATGTGTTGAGGGGAGTATGCCTTTCATTCCTATGGAGTATGCTCAAGGTTTGTATCTTATATAGTATGCCCTTATTTCCTATATAGAGAAAGTATAGGGGGCTCCCACTTGATTGCTATCGAGAGGGGGTGTTCGATATATAGGCAAGTATATAGTGGATTAAATACTATACTTAGGTTGTTTGAATATAGGGAACTTGAATATGTCAAAAATATGATATATAATATAGACATCTGATATATATATATATATATATATATATATATATATATATATATATATATATATATATACACACACACACACACTACTAATTCTATTATGTAACTAAACTAAAATTCACAAGTTATCGAAAGGGTTGTAGTCCAATTGGGGAGGATGATGGTTGCTTATAGCCATTCACCAAGGTAAAAATCTTTCTAGATACCTAACATAGAGAGTTAAGCGATTAAGGCCAAGATCACACCCTGGATGATTTTGACAATGTGGATGCCCCTTACTCATGGAGAGCCAAATGGTTAAGACCAATATTATATTTTGGGTGATTTTGACGTTGTAGATACTCCTTACTCATCATTGCTTAGCCAATGAAACTTACTGATTTAGATTTATGCTTACTCAACATTGTAAATCTACTATATATTTATTTCTAAAATATAAACAAAGATGCCGACATTCTATGTAATTCAATGATTCCATATAATACTTTCAATACTTTTAATCATACAATTTAAAAAAAATAAAAATTCACAAATTTGATATGTTTAGGCCATTCTTCTCAAAATATAAATTATAAATTAAAATTTAATAATTAATAATTGATAATTAAAACTTAACCGGCAATATTAGGATGGTCGACGAGCCCGCGGACGGCAATTCAACATGCAATCCAACAAAGCACAAATCAATGACAAATCGTCGACGGAGAGTTTAATGTAGAGAGAAAAGGAGGTCGGTCATCTTGATGGCGGAGCTTCGGAACTTCCGCCCCCTAATAATGTTTTTTTCCTGCTCTCCCTCTGCACCCAACTGCTATTTATTCAACGCATTCATCTTTTGCCTGCACTCCATTGCAAACACAGGAAACAAAAAAAAAGTCCAATATGTCGGCTCGGCCACAGTTTTCAGGCACATCCGGTTGACTAGTACAAATAGAATAAGAGTTTTTTGTAGGTTGTAGTTTCAGAACCTTAAGGGAAAACAAGTCTATGCTAACCATTATAATTTCTTTGATGAATGCAACAAAAATTGTCTATTATCTGTGCTTGGATCAAATTTCAGTTGTATGAAACTCTGAGTTCTAGTTTTCCATCTATATTTTGAGTTCCAGTTTTACATCTATATTTTGAGTTCCAGTTTTCCATCTATATTTTGAGTTCCAGTTTTTCATGGCATCTTCCTCCTCGTCTCAGCAAGAAATTGTGGAACATGATCTGCTCAGCGAAAGGGAAGGATCAGTTGTGTCCCCAGAATCATTTGATGTTTTCATCAATCATCGGGGGCCTGACGTCAAAGAAACTCTGGCTGCCAGACTTTACGATTCTCTTCGGGCCGTAGGATGCAAGCCATTTCTGGATTCTGAAGAGCTAAAACTGGGAGATATTATTCCTTCTACCCTAAAGAATGCCATATGCGCTGCATCAGTACAAATAGCCATCTTTTCCCCACGATATGCAGAGTCCACTTGGACTTTAACTGAGCTACAACTCATGCTAGAAACTGAGGCTATGCTTATTCCTGTGTTTTATAATGTGAAGGCTAAGGATCTCCAGGATATCAAAAAGGGAAATTATGCTAAAGCATTTTCTGATTTTGAAACTGAGAAGAGGAATCCCGACCAACTTGAGAAGTGGAAAAAATCCCTACACTCTGCTTCGTTGTTCTCTGGCTTCGAGTTGTCCGATCCTCTGTATTAGTAAGATGACGTTTGGATTTTCTATTGTCCAAGATTCAATATTAGCTTTTGTTTTCCTGCAAAACTGATTGATTTTATCCTAGCAAGAGTTATTTCTCATAAAATTCTTGTTTCCCTTACATTTTTTCAGCCTTTTCCATGAAAAAATTGTGTCAGCCGTGCAACAAGAGGTAGCAAGGAGAAAACCTTTAGATGTTGCGAAACATAAGGTGGGACTTGATGAACTTGTGGGAGAATTTGAAAGCCTGTGCCAACAGAACGAGGACGAAAACTTCCAGATCATTGGCATCTTTGGAATGGTTGGTTCAGGAAAGACCACCCTAGCCAAAGAATTTTTCAACCGCAAACGTTTACAATACAGTGGATCATGTTTTGTGTCTGATGTGGGAGAAGCATATGCCAAAGGTGAAATGCGTGATTTGCAATCTAAGATCCTTAAAGATCTGGTAAAAGTAGATATCACTATTCAGAGTATATCTGACGGAACAACCGCTATCAGACATCATCTGGAAAGAACAAGCGGTAATTCGCGCTTCCTCATTGTGGTAGATGATATCAGCCGCTTGGAGCAGTTAGATGCTCTGCCTTTCAGAGATGCACTCAAGCACGGGAGTCTGGTAATTGTCACAACCCGTGACGAGAGGCTGTTGACAAATGCTGGAATTACTCTTCGTTATAACATGAAACAAATGGACACACTCCATGCAAAAGAACTCTTCTGTTGGCACGCATTCGGTCAATCGAATCCTGCCAATGGATATGAAGGTTTGGTAGAGAGCTTTGCGAAGACATGTGGAGGTTTACCTCTCTCTCTCAGATTGTTGGGCGGGCATGTTTATGGTAGTGACAAGGATTATTGGGAGTTAGAATTAGCCAAAGTTAGAAAGATGTTGCCTGATGACTTGAAACAAATACTTAAAATAAGCTTCGATGCATTGGATAGAGAGCAAAAACAAATTTTTATGGATATTGCTTGTTTCTTTATTGGTAAACCGAAGACCATGGCCATAAGAATATGGAAAGCATCAGGATGGAGCGCTGAACACGCACTTCAGCGTCTCAAAGATAAGTGCCTTGTCGAAGTGAGATACGAAGTGGGGTATGTGCCTGGCGAGCTTGTTCTTAACATGCATAATCACTTCCGTGATCTAGGAAGAGAGATGGCAGATGAACTACCAAGTCCTCTTCGCCTATGGCGCCCCCAAGATCTTATATCTTTGGTGTGCTTTCTTTAGATATTTTATAAAGCTTCTGAACATTTTTCCTTAATCTTTGGGGTGATTCCTTTAGATATTTTTAAAAGCTTCTGAACGTTTTTCCTTAATGCAGTCTTTATTATTTTTCCAAGCAAAGCACAAATGTAACATTGGTCTTTAAATGCAGGGCTCAAAGGGGTTCCGAAAAATTCTACAGGAAACAAATGGCCGGTGTTTCCACTCAATTTTTGACTCGTCCATGGATTCTAAAATTACATATTTTATAGGAAATTCAAATAACTGTGCTCAGAGATCGACAATCTTGCTATGGCTTGAGCTTGACCTGAAACAGAGTCATCAAGTGAAAAACATTCCTTCATGGATTCCTCTGCAAAATTTAGAGTGTTTAAAAATTATTGATGGACGCCTCCAAAGATTGTGGCATGAAGATTTATGTATATCTTCTCTTTCATGTATTCCTCGGTCACTTTTGCAAATTTTCCGGAGTAATGCCCAGGTATTTTGTTTTTCTTTGTCAAAAATGACGTCTCCTTTAATGCTAGGATATTCATTTTAGAATGTTAGTTTCATGATGATGATCTACAATCACAAAACAACTGTTTGAAAGAAATTAATTGTAAATTTCAGGTCCCTTCGCAGTTGAAAGAGCTGATCATCGATACAACAGTATTGAGAGAGCTTCCAAATACATTAGGGACGTTGAACTATTTGGAAAATCTAACCCTCAAAGGAAGATATTCTGAAATGTCCAATTCCAAGTTTATACGATGGGAAGGGAGATCGGTATCAGATTCTCTTAAAAAACTCTGTAATCTTAGAAATTTGGTTTTGTGGGATATCTTTTTAAGTGGAGAATTGACTTTGAGCAATGGTAGAGATGCAGCCAGTTTTGAGTCTTCCATAGGCAACTGTATGAGTAGCCTTAAAACCATACAGATTCGTTTTGTAAAACTTACATCCAAGATCTCAATTAGCGGAGAACATTGTCCCAGCCTTGAATCTCTCCGCCTTGACTCCATGGAAGATCTGAATGAACTGGATTTAAATCTAGTAACAACACTAGAATCACTTAAGCTGATGTATTGTAGAAAATTGAAAACAGTATCAGGCAACCTTGATCTGGGAAAGCTTGCAACATTTGAAATAAAGGAATGTTCGGAGCTAGAAGAGCTGCCTAGTCTTGCACAACTAAGTTACCTTGAGATGATTACCATTGGTCAGTGTCCGAAGCTGCGGAATATAAGAGGTATTGAGGATTTGGAAGGATTGAAATACTTGTATATTTCAACCGGCAATGGAGGTGCAGATGTATGGAATTGCATTCAAAGGCTGAAGGTACTAAATACTTGTCATGTTTTAGGGTGGAAGGAATTTTATCATTGTTTATGTTGAGCCCCCCACTGTTTTTTTTTGTGTTCGAGCGAAAGAATGACTATAAGTTGCAGTTTAAGTTGTCTCTAAATTATTTGTTTGTTTTTAATACTTCTCTCAAAATCATTTCTTTTCTTTTACTAATCCTGTGAAAATATGTTCACTATTGAGGTACTCAAGACATTTTCTTTTTCAATTCAGAGACTTCCCTCCGAGTTTACCACTGTGATTGGGAAAGCAGTTGATGAAGCCGAGTTAACTTTGAATGCCGATTTCTTTTCCAGCTTGATTGACGCGGAAGCAGTCACTCTTTCTGACAGTAAACTGAAGGCATCAGCGAAGCTGCCAGACTCGATAAGCGTAATCATCATATGCGCTTTGATTCACAGCGCTCATGAAGGGGAAATGAAGACACCTGTGACTCCAGGAAAAAGAATAGCCACTATTGTGCGTAGTGGTCAAAGTAGGATATACGAACATGACAGCCCCGATTCCAATTTGAAACTGCTCCATGCTGAGTTAAAGAATAAGTGGATCGTGACCATCAACAAAGGGGAAGAACCGAAAGCCCTGCATATATTCAAGACAATTATTGGTCAGCTATACCAAGGAATCCCATAGTGCACAAGATATTAGTTTGTGAAAGTCTCTTTTGTGAAGGTAATGTATATTGGAGTGATCCGAGCTCAAAACTTACCCTCTTTTGTAAAATGGGGCCAAACCCCATTTTTTGGTATTAAAAAATGACAAAAAGAACTGGCATTTTAGAGAGAGAACATTTTGGAAAAAGTGGTTATAAAGTAAAAGACAGCCTCATGGCTTTCCATATCAAAATAGCCAAGAAATTTCTGACGCACAGAAAATCACAAATAGCCCAAGTGGGCACTCGTTCCATCTGAGCATTGAAATACACAAGATTGACTGCAATCAAAACATCCGCTGGTTTTAATTCTACTACTTAAGAGAATATTAATTATTAACAAATCAAAATCTCTTCTAGTTTCACAGTCAGCCATAGCGCAAACCATTTTAAAGACACATCAAGATTCTTAACAGAATTTAAAAGGTGTAACATGATATAACCAAAAGGAGCAATGCTTTCCATATATAAACTCCTTGAGATTGTCAGTAGGTATTAATCCTCTTGAACTGGATTTACCACCTTACCATTTGCATCCAAAATCCCTAGAAAGATATAAACTTGATGGCTTTTGATTGTTTCCTCTCGCGCTTCACATTGGCTGCATTCAAGAGGACATGGAAAAGTCTATAAAAGGACTTTAATTTTTAATTTTCTTTTCTAGTTTTGCATGCTCCCTCTGATAAGGTAGGGTAGATTGCTAATTTTTATTATTTATTTCTTTTTCTATTACAGATACATGAAAGCTTCAGCCTGCTCAGCATGAAATTATACACTCTCTTCCTAGCACCCTCCTCTTTTCTTGCTGAAAAATTGTTGCTCCTTCAGAACTGGTCAGAGCAACTTCTTTCCTTCTGATCCTTCAGAAATACCAGCACACTAACCCATAAACCCAGAAAAAACCAAAAAAAAAGAAAGCTGACGGTTAATAATTAAAAAAAAATACTGTCCCTTGTAAATGAGAAATATTATTGCCCCTTATAGGGAGTATCCATTTCAATACCTGCATCGTGTAAATGCAATTCTTACCAACGCATTGCTGCAATGAAAGTTGCAGATGTTTCATTTTATCTTCAATATCTGTTATGTCAATTTTAGTCCTCTCTTGGTTGTGCGGACAGACTTGACAACAGCTTTTGATGTACAGCTTTTCGGGATCGCATATTCCTGTCACTGTTTTCAAATTATCACAATCGGTAACGTCAAGATGACACAGTGTTGTTGGCACTGTTATGCTCTGCAGCTTCCCACATTTTAAAATGTTAAAATACGATCTCTTTTGATAGCAAGTCAGAAATGGCAGCTCTTGAAGCTCCGGGCATTTATAGATCCATAACCATACGAGATCAAGGCTACCTGTCACTCTTTCCAGATTTTTACAATCAATGAATGTAAGACTCTTGACCTTAGGCACCATTCAATTGTAAAAATCTCGAGCGAACATAGGGAGGAAAGATATGACAAATCCTCAATCTCGGGACAGTTAAGAATGTTTAATATCACAAGCCCGGAAAGTTCAGATAACCCAGCTACTCTTCTCAAGCTCTTACAATCATTCAGTTTAATGCATATCAGCTTCAACTATCAACTGTTATACTCTCCAGACAGTCCATACCGACGAGACACAACTCAAGCTTAAGCTTCGCACATTTAACAATGTTTAATTCTACAAATTTGGTAAGATCAGATATTCCTGACACACTCTTCAAATTTTCACAATTTTTAATTTTAAGCCTTTCCATGTAAACCAGATGAACAAAATTTAACTCCTGAAGCTCCTAACATTCACTAAGCTTCAATTCTACAAGCTTCTCAAGATGCGATATTCTTGACACATTCTTCAATCTTTTACAATTTTCAATTCTAATCCTTTCCATGCAGCTGCTGAGATGAAGTAAATTTAACTCTTGAAACTCCCAACATTCACTTATGTTCAATTCTACAAGCTTCTCAAGATGAGATATTCCTGACTCACTTTTCAGATTCGTACAATGCACAATTGTAATTTCTCAGACAGCTTTGAGGACAAAAATTTAACCCCTCGAGGTCATGATATCCTCCAAGGTGAAACAATTCAAGATTTTTACGATCAGATGCTGACAATCTTTTCAAAATTTGACAATTGAGAACTGTAAGACAATTCAGCGTCTCTGATATGCTTAAGGAATCTGGAAACTCTTCCAGAAAGAGTGAAGCAATCTGAGCTCTTTCATCTTGGAGGGTGCCTGAAGTTCAAAATAAATTTGTTTTTAACTTTCAATGCTAAACAATAGTCAGAAAACTATCTTAATTTTTGGGGGAGAAAACAAAATACCTATATTCTCCCACTTGTTTCTCTTCAGAACTTTTAATGTTTGCAAGGCAGACTCAGCACTCCATCTGGAACCCTCCCATACTGTTATAGCTATATTCTTCTCTCTGTCTGATAAAAAAAACATGCAATATCCAAGAAAATCTGTTGTTCCTTGCTGTCTAGTGCATCAAAGCTTATCTTAAGCCTTTTCTTAATGTCCCCGGGAAAGGTCTTACGAACTTTGCCCAATTGTAACTCCCAGTAACTCTGAGTTCTACCATAAACATGCCTCCCAAGAACTTGAAGAGCCAGAGGTGAGCCTCTACACAAATCTACGAAGGAGGAAACTAGATTTTCATATCCGCTTGGAGGATAACGTTTGCCTAACGCATGCCAACAAAAGAGCTCTGTCCCGTCATTTTTGTTCATTCCTTTTAAATTATAATCAATGGTAATGGCTGCGTTTATGAGAACACCTTCATCACGGGTTGTAACAATTACCAAACTATTACCAGAGTTCCTAAGTTTAGCTATGACCAACAGAGCATCTAGCTGGTCCAAATCATCAATATCATCTAGAACAATGAGGAAGATCAAAACATTAGCACCTTCTAGATGGCGCTTGAGCAAGCTGGTTCCTTCATCTATACTTTGAAATTTGGGTTGATCTTTCTAAAACAGATGTTTGAGAAGATCACGTTGTAGCGAAGGCAATTCAGTTCTGATCTTTCTAAAACAGATGCTTCCCGAACATCAAATAGAAAACATGCTCCTTCGTATTCTGGACGTTTCTTGTTGAACAACTCTTTGGCTAGAGTTGTCTTCCCAATCCCACCAATTCCAAAGATGCCAACAATACTCCCCTTGTCTTTCCCCTCTCCCTTCAAAGAGTAGAATGTAAAGCTTCAAAATCTAGTTTGATCGATGGCACAATGTAAAGCTTGTCAAGAGCTTTTTGGCGTAATTTGAATGGATCTATTTTGATTTCATATGCACAAGTTATCACACATTGAAGTCCTAGATCAACAAGTAAAAAATGGTGTCACAAGTTGACAAGTGGCGTAATTCTAGCACGAGAAGTGGACCAATAATGAAGTGACATGTGACAGTCAATTTATGTAAATTTTTTGGGTTTGTTTGGTTTTTTGTTTTTCATATTTGACAGCGTATGGAGTTGGTCGAATGGGCCCCGCTACTTACTTATTAAGGGCACTCAATGAGGGTCAACACACTTTTTGTGAGGAGGGGTGCCTTGCTACCTTATTTCATAATGCTTTGTGTGTCGGTTTGCATTTAAACAACAATTTATTTTGTAACCCCACGCATGTGGGATATATATATATATATATATAAGGGCCCTCAATGAGGGTCAACACACTTTTTGTGAGGAGGGGTGCCTTGCTACCTTATTTCATAATGCTTTGTGTGTCAGTTTGCATTTAAACAACAATTTATTTTGTAACCCCACGCATGTGGGATATATATATATATATATATATATATATATATATATATATATATATATATATATATATATATATATGTATATATAAACACCACATGTCAACTCGAGTCACATTGTCAACCAACTTGAGTTGATCTAGTTGATCTCAAAGAATGTAAATGTGGCCAACCACATCAAATGTTTAATGCAAGATACACTAAGTCAATAATCCAAACTATCAAGCTCAACATGGACTACCAAGTCACGTCTTAATGACAATAATCCTCTATAGTCTGAGTCGATCTTGCCAATAGATCATGTTTTCCAACATTGGATCAATGAATATCAAATATATTATGCAACATTAGCATTGCTAACAAGGATAATTCTAACTCGAGAATGCCTTTGCCAACAAAAGGCATTCGATGATGAATACCATGTAGGCTCAAGCTTATAAAAGCCAAACTATTCTCTATTTTACCAAATGTGGGACTAAGGATCAATAATTGAGATTCAAACCTTGCTCAGCCATGTGAAACGATAAGTGACCAACCACTAGACCAATGAGTTGCATTGCTATATATTATGGCTATGTTGTATTTGAAGGGTAGTTGTTCAAGGACTGTGTATTGTAAAACAAGAGTGTTGAGATACTTAGAGAGATTTTTATGCCTTAAGCTTATGAATTTAGCTTAAGAGAATTTTCTCTGATATAAACTAGACCTTGAAGACTTCCACATGATTGTAAAGCCATTTGTTGCTACAATTAATGGAATGGTCATCACTATTGATCAAACATGGAGACATAGGCCTAAAAAATTGAACTCTGTTATCAAATCTTGTTGGGTGATTTTTGCTTATTTGCCTCTAATTTTTATTATATTTTCACTCTTTAAATTAGTCCAATTTTTATATTTTTAGTTCTTTTTAAATCATAAAAAGGAAAAAAAAAGTAAGATCTTTTAAATAGAAGTGTGATTTTTGGTTTGCGATGCTTGTTTAACTTCAGTTTATGGATCATATTTTTAGTATCAGAGCCAAAAAGTGTTTTAACAAAGTGGATTGATAGTGTATGTTGACAAGGTCTAAATTTAAGCGAGGTGAAAGAGTAATAGTAGATTATGATCCAAAGGTCGGTTTGAAACATGCTTATGAAATGTCTAGAGAAGAGTTTGAGTTTGAATGAGCTTTCTGCCAAGCCTTATTAGAAAATAAGGGCATGGTTGAGGAGCTTTACTAGGAAAAACAAAATAAAATAAAGAGTGATGAAGGTAGTAAAGAATCTGAAAAACCTTCTTCCTATTCAAATGATAGTAAAGATAAGAAAGTTGTTGAATCTCTTCCTTCATTAAAGCTAGATATCAAGTTTGAGTTGCCAATGTTTAATGGTGAAATTAATGCAGAAAAACTAGATAATTAGATAAATAAAATCAAAGTATATTGTAGGGTCTAAAACATTGTTGAGGATGAGGCAAAAATTCACTTGGATACTCTTCAAATGGGAGGCACAACACTCGTCTAGTGGGAGATTAAGTTGAAGGAAAACAAGCTTAAAAAAGGTAACTCAATTTCTACTTGGAGTGAATTTGTTGATGAACTCAAAATTAATTTTATCCTTTAGGATATTTTCAACAAGCTATGATGGATTGGAAAACTTTAAAAATAAATAAATGACAAAGTGTTTAGGAATATACACAAGAATTTAGGAGAAAAGCTTTACTTATAAATGTTCCTTTGTATACACAAGAAACACTACTTAAGTACATAGGTGGGTTGCATAGTTATTTCAGACACATGATTCTTGTTCTGAATCCCAATAATTTAGATGCATTATGTGTTTAATCCAATCACTTAGAGGCTAGAGGAAAACCACCAAAATAATCTTTTCTTAAAGTTAAAAGTAAGCAATTTGATGTTAAACATTCAAAGGAGCAAAGTTCTAGAAAGGGTAAACAAAAATCTACTTTTACTGTTCAAAAAGAAGAAGGAAAGACAATTTGTAATCATTAAAATAAAAATAATGATGAGTCTAAGCGTTGGAAATTACATCCTTAGTTAAGGCCTAAAAGATTTAAAAATAAAGAAAAGAAAACAAATGCTATGGTTTAGGATCTAGGTTCAGATTCAGGGGATGAAACTAAGATCACTGCGATGGGTTTGCAAAATTGTTCTTCTCTTTTTTTTTCTAGCACTAAGTCATCATATGTTTCTTCTTATTCAAAATATAAATATGTGCATGATGATAATAAAATAAATGAATTGTTACACATTAGAGTTATTTTAAAACATACTAAAATTGACACTCTATTTGATAGTGTATCACAAGTAAATTTAATTTTTGAGAAGTTTGTAAAAAAGTTAGGCTTGCAAACCAATCTACATACGAAGCCTTATACACTGGGTTGGATGTGTGATGATGCAAATATGCAAGTAAAAAAAACTTGTAGATTAAAATTTGTAATCACATCCAAGTTCGTGGATGAGGTTGATCTAGATGTAGTCCCTTTGGACATATGTGGGATTGTTTTGGGAATCCCTTTTCTTTATGATAGAAAGGAAATATTCTATAGAGAATAAAATAAGTACTTTATTATTAAGGATGACATTGAATATATAGTTAGGGCACATCACATTAAGACAAGTCTTTCTTTGGTTTTGGTAGGGCAAATGAAAATACTAGTTAATTCAAGTAAGACTTTTTATTTCATGTTGATTAAGTCTGAGGAAAAATAATATTACCAGGCTTTAGAAAATTGTGATCCTAGGCATAAGAATGAATTGATTGAAATCATTTCTAGTTATGACGATGTGTTTCAGGATCCTAAGGGGTTGCCCCCTAAAAGAGGAGTTTAACATGAATTTCAGTTATTATAGGATTCTCCTATCCCTAACATTGGCATGTATAAGTTATTAGTGGTGGAAAATGAGGAAATCAAAAAGTAGGTAATGGAACTGTTGGAAAGAGGTGTTATTCATCCAAGTTCATCTCCTATTGGTTTTCCTATCATTTTGGTGCCAAAGAAAGAAGGCACATGGAGAATGTGTGTTGATTTTTGTGCTTTGAACAAAATTGTTATTAAGAAACGTTACCCTCTTCCTCATATTGATGATTTTATTGGATTAGATAAAAAATGTTATTTATTTCACTAAGTTAGACTTGAAAAGGGGTTATCATCAGGTTAGGATTGATGATGGTGATGTTTGGAAAATTGCTTTTAATATAATACAAATATTTTTTGAATGGCTTGTCATGCCTTTTGGGTTATGCAATGCACCGATTACATTCATGCATTTGATGAATGTTGTTTTTAGGCCATTCATTGATGATTTTGTTATAGTCTACTTAGATGATAATTTGATCTTCAATCAGTCTTGGGAAGATCATGTCACTCATATTAATAAAGTCATAGATGCATTAAGAAGGGAATATTTTTATTTAAAAATGTCAAAATGTGAGTTTGGAAAAACTAGTTTGATCTACTTGGATTATATTGTAGGACATGGTGAACTAAAAATTGATCCTACAAAAGTGGAGGTATCCATGCCCTCTATCTTACCACCAGTTACTACAAGGGTCACCACCCTTTCATCGATCCCCAACCCAACTATCACTTCTATTTAACAAGCACCCCTTGCACCAAACTTTGGATACATACCTAATCTACAAGGTCCTGTACACCTACCCACTACCAAACCACCAACATCTACCTACCCTCATGTATATTCCACCCAACCATTGGCATCCACTTACCAATATGTGGCAACCTACCAACCTTCTACCCACTATCAATATGTCTCCCAACCACTACAATAATATGCATCTTATAACCTTTTAGGTGCACTACCCCAAGCGGACATAATGAATATGCTTATGGATAAGATAAACACTTTAGAGTCATCCATCTTGGGTGTTAAAAACATCATGTCATATGACCAAATCTATAATGATCCCATCCATCCATCTATCCATACCTATCAGGCCATATCCTCCCCAATGGAAACTTCCCAAGTTCTCTAAATTTTAAAGTAAGGAGGATCCCCAAAAACACTTTAGGGAATTTAGACATGATTTTTATCTCATCACCTATGATGATTCCCTTCTTCTCTGCACCTTTCCCATGTCTCTAGTTGGTTTGACATTGGATTAGTATAGTTCCATACCTAAGCACTCCCTTTTCTCCTTCACCCAACTGGCTCAAACCTTCTTGGACCCATTTTAAATCAATATCTACAAGAAAGTTTCTATCACTGACCTCTAATATCTCTGATATTTTGAGGATGAATCCATTGCTAATTTTGTAGCTCATTAGATAAGCCTAATTAACCAAATTTCCTTCTTCCTACCTTAACCTGAACTCATAAAGCTCTTTGCTTGGGCATGTGCCAAGCATATCTCATCTACAATGCATGTCAAAATATTTTGAACCTTCGATGAAGCTTTTACCATGGTGTGTAAGTTATAGAACTGAGCCATTGATGAAGGAAATCTAAAGCTCAAAAATAAGAACTCAACCTATAAAACTAATGAGGCCTCTTCTTCCAAATTGAACAACTAGTCCAATACCAATACCAGGGGCAAGGGAAATGCAAATGTAATTGTCTGTAAAGTCACTCCTCCACCTTCCATCAACCAAACAACTTCCTCTTGTTCCTCAAAGTAAAGCATGAGGAACCAAAACTAGAACAACCAGAAGCAATTCACTCCACTCAGATAATCTTATGCTTGTATCTTGGAGAAGTTATTGAAAGCCAACATCATTCAACTTCCTCTTATCAAACCTCCTTAGTAGTTTGATGCCTCTCATAATGCACCTAGTTGGTATAATGAGAATGATCTATGTTCCTTCCATTGAGTGATAAGACATGATGTAAATAGGTGAAACACCTTCAATAACCTTGTCCAATCCCTCATTGGGGGAGCTTACATTAGAAAACCCCAATGCACCATCAAACTAAACATTTGATATATTCAGGTAACCTTTTCCAAACCATGCTGCTACCAAGAATGAGAGAAATAACGTTGAGTGTTCTCATGACACCCATATTGTTAACATGATTCTTGACACTCTTGCTGCTAAAGAACGTAATGACCAACTTATTTATCCCTCACCCTCTCTTTTTATTAAGGTGACATCGTCACCTTCTCCCCTTTTGGAAACCCAAACCAAGGAAATACCATCTTCTCCCCCTCCACCTATTGAGGTAGTGGAGTTTTTAACCACTTTTCTAGTTGATACACCAGAACACCCAACCATTGCCACCCTATATTTACTTTCAACTACCGTGCAGCTTGCTCCCCTTTCAAAAATAATTTTTGAGGAGGAAACCCCCATGTCAACTCCTCCCATAGAGGAGCCACCTATCTCAACATTGCATCCTTTGATTGAGAAAGAGGACGAGGTCACCATCCCTGTGTCACTACCTAGGGGCTTATCTCTCGGGTCCATTATTCAGGAAATCAAACCAACCTATAAATGATTCTCTAAACTAGTCTAAAAATTAGAATTTATCTATAACCCTAACATGGATCGAGCCACATTTTGGTAGTAATTAGGGCCACCTTATATCACTAAGCAAGAACTTCCAACCATACCGTTAGCAGTCTAACCAGCGATTTTCAATATTCGAACCCATACCCTATCAACTAAATCAATAACAAATTTTACCAATCCAATGATCCCTCAACTACCCAAGGCACCTAAATCCCAAGTGACCAAATCATCTTCTCAAACCAAATCAACCAGACTAATCAAGAACCTTGGCATCTTCCCTATACCAAACCTTAGTCACCCATCTATGAAGGTGGACCTTACCTCATCAAAACCACCACCCAGATGCCAAACCAAAGTAACCAAAGAGGTAAAACCACCTAAAGTCTTGAAGGCCTAATTTTTACCTCCCTCAACCTTGCATTCAATTTTGGGACCTCACCCATCTAATTTGAGTAGGAAACCAATCATCTCTACCAAGACCCCACCACCTCTTTTGATTACACCTTCACAATTGATTTCTTACACAACTCTCTTCACCACACTATCAATACCTAAGCTACCTACCTTTAAATCCTCCACTTATAATTCATCAACCTCCTTGCCTAGACTAAAGTCATCAACCAAGGGTGGTCCTATTTTCAGATGACCTTCTACCCTAACCATCAAAACAAAGACCACTACACCTTATTAATAAATTATTATTTAGCCTTATCCCCCATTAGATCCTTTGACCCTCTAGCTTCAAAGCCTATCTAGTATAATGACCACCAAGTTTATCATAGGACACTCGGCCATGATATAGAGAACTAGAAAGCTCTTCAAATCATTATCCATCAGCTTTATAATGAGGATGATCTATTAACAGATGAACCTCTTATGGGCCCCATCCTAACCCATCTAGAAACCATACCTACCCAACGCTTACCTACTCTTCTACTCTCACCTCAGAGTGAAGATGAGTCTGAGTAGTCTACAAACTCAACCTCTCTTTCTATACATACTATCAATGTGGTCACGAGATCACAATAGAAGGATAAGAAGTAGGCTAAATTGTCCATTCCATGGACATATCCATCTTCAACCTCCCAAAAAACCCACGCCCAACCATCTCCACCTTTAACCAAACCCAAGTTATCCATTTTAGGTGATTCTAAATATAATTCTTCTGAATCCATTAGGAGAGTCATCCTCAAGAAACTTCACCAGACCTTAGTAAAGATGAGCTTATATGATTTGATCTCTACCTCTCCCCATTACTACCAAGCACTAATAGATGCTTTATAATCCATTGAGGCCCAACCTGAAGACCCTTAACCCCTAGTAGCCTTTGTTGGCACCACTCAAATTTATAACCTTGTTACCTTCAAGGATTTAGAAATACCTTCTATCCATCTTGAAGACCCAAATCCCCCTCTCTTTATCACTGCCTACATCAACCAAACTTGCATCAAATGGGTCTTGATCGATGGGAGAGCTAGTATTAACATAATTTCCTCCCATGCCTACAACTAACTCAACCTGCTAGATAATGTTATGTCCAAAAATTTGGCCATCCTTCGATCATTCAATGATACCATGGCCACTACCTTGGGAACTATCATCCTCCATATCCATCCAAGACCTCGTACAATCCCCAAAATTTTATATGTAGTGGAAGGTGAATTCTAATACAATGTTGTATTAGGACAACCTTGGATTCATTCCATAGGTTGTATCCCCTTCACCCTTCACCATTGCATTAAGTTTGAGCATGAAGGTCAGGTCATCACCATCTAAGCTGACCCAAGTCCTTTATTGACATGCAAAATGAAATATCATCCTAATGATGTCCTCATACCCCCATCCAACACACCCTCAACAGTCAAAACCCAATCTTCAACCATCAAAGCAAACATTATATCCCCTTTCACCAACGAGGCATCAACTATTTCATCTATTCCTTTAGACCGAATCCCCACCATAGACCCTTTGAAGTCAATGTTCCATCACCTTTCATTGGGGGAGTATTGCCTTTTAACCCTTGACATTTTCCTTACTCTTCAAAAGTATGGGCAACTCACTGACCATTTGGGATATGACCCCAATGTTAAAACTATCATTCCCTTTGGACTTCCCCACCATTAGACCCATTTTTATTTATGGGGGACTAAAAAAACCCCTTAGTGCTTCTACTACCTCTCTTTCACCAAGACTATTTACATCTGTTTCTCCTACCTAGATAAATTGAGCTTCACCAAGACATACCTCCATCGGTGTGCTTGTAAAGGTTTGGTCTCAGATGATATAAGCATGGTCCACATGAATTGGTTACCATTGAAACTAGGAAGCCTCATGAAAATCACAAACTTGGTTTCATCCTACCCAACAAGAAGTAACCCAAATCACCTACCACCACCATTGTTGAAGAAGATGCCCCTTCCTCACCGACCTTGCCTCCACTTGTGTGTGAGAATTATGACATCATCCCACCTAACTTTTTTTCATCAACATGATTAGCCTTTTCCCCTGACTTATCAAAAGGAATGGGCATCCATAACCATACATTTAACCCATCTTGAAATGATAGGAGAAGACTCTCCTACCATTAACACTATTCAATACTAGGATGATGATTCTATTTTCACCTATCTTGGTACCTTGGATTATTCAATCCATAAATCCCTTACCTAGAGACCTTGAACATGTTGAATTAATCCAACATGGATGTCAACTTGGGTACTCTAGATAACCCCCACATTGTCTAACTTGGCCAATCACTGAATGTCGAGGAACTTCAGGACTTCCCTTCTTTCCTCCAAGACCACAACATAGATTTTGCTTAGTCTTACAATGACATGCCTAAAATTAACCCTGCCATTGCTACCCATAACATAGTCACTAATTATGATGCTAAACTTGTCAAGAAAAAGCTTTGACACGTGCACCCTCACATAGCCCTTCTCATCAAAGAAGAGCTTCAACATCTTCTATCTATAAATTTCATTCAACCCATTGACTACCCCTAATGGGTCTCGAATGTTGTACTTACCACCAAAGCCACATGAGGTCTATGAATTTGTGTAGACTTTGATTACCTCAATCTCACTTGACCCAAAGATGACTTTACTCTACCCAACATCAACTAGCTAGTTGATCTTACAGCTGACCATGAGATGTTATCTCTTATAGATGGATTCTCAAGATACAATCAGATCTTAATTACCCCTGAAGATCAACATAAAACTGCCTTTACCACTCCATGGGGAACCTTATACTATAGATTCATGCTTTTCAGACTAAAGAATGCTGGTGTAACCTACTAATGTGCAATGACTTATATATTCCATGAACTCATCTATAGGATTGTCAAGGATTATGTGGATGACCTTCTTAGAAAATCCAAACTCCAAAAAGATCATTTATCCATTCTTAAGATCATCTTTGAACACCTCATCCACTATCATGTCTGTGTTAACCCCAAGAAGTGCATTTTTGGGGTCTTGTCAGGAAATATTCTTGGCTTTATAGTCTCCCTTTAGGGAACCAAAGTCTACCCTACCAAAATCATATCCATCCTTGAAATGCTTCTCCTAACCAAACTTAAGCAACTCCATTTTTTGTAGGGGAAACTTTAATCCATTCATCATTTTATCTCCCATCTTTCAAATCCATGCCAACCCTTCCACCACCTTCTAAAGAAGGATGTATATTTTAAGTGGAATAGTGACTATCAAAAGGCCTTTGATTTAATAAAAATGTACTTTTTATCTCCACCTATCCTTACCACTCCCAAGGATGACCAACCTTTCTACCTATATATCTCTACCATCGACCATTCCCTAGGGGCAATGCTAACTCATCGAGATGAACAACATAAAGAGCAAGCCGTGTATTACATTAGTGACATGCTTATAGATTATAAAACTTGGTATACCCATACTAAGAAGCTTTGCTTAGCTTTAGTCTTCATTTTGACCTAACATTTCCACTACCTTCTTAACCATAAAAATTATGTCATAGACAACATTGACCCACTCAAGTACATGCACTCTAAGCCATACAAAAACCAATGCATGGCCAAGTGGATTAAGTTCTTAATAGAGTTTGACCTTGAGTTCTTCTAGAAAAATTCAATTAAAGGGCAAGTCATTACTGATCAATCGGCTGAGGCACCTTTATCAGGAAACCAACCTTCTCCTCTTGAGTTCCCTGATGAGTCCATTGTAACCCTCTCTCAGGCAGATTTTACCTACCAAGTCAACATGTTATTTGATAGATCAAAGTGTCAACATGGGGGGGGGGGGGGGGGGAGTGAGTAGCATCTTTATCCACTTCCATGGTGAACCCCTTCCTTTATCCTTCAACCTTGATTTTGAATGTACCAATAATATGGCTGAATATGAAGCCCTACTAATATACCTTCAAACTACCTTAGCCATAGGAGTCAAAAAAATCAACATGTTTGGTGACTCCCAACTTGTGGTTAATCAAATAAACATATCTTATTGGTGTAAGAATGATGTTTTATAATAGTATAAACAACTAGTTGATGAACTCTTAACATCATTTGAACACTACCACATCTAGTCAACCCCACGATCTACTAACAAGTTTGATGACACCATGGCTTACCTTGATCTTAGATAATATCACACCCTTGGATTATAATCTATCTATCATTATTCACATACTTAACCATCCTTCCTATGTCAAACTAGACTCTCCCACCATTTTTAATGTGGAAGAGACCTAACCCAACCTTTAGTATCAACAAAATTTTGACTATCTTAACCTTTCCATAATTCCTTATGGTCTTTCTAGGAATTTTTCTCAAAGAGAATTTATCTAGATCACCTCATGTTATACCATTATGAGAGGAATTATTTATAAACATGACTTTGATGGTCTTTTCTTTTGCTGCTTACATAGTCAAGAAGCCTGTCATGTTATCAAGAAAATACATGATGGTATGTGTGGAGGACACATTAGTAGCCATTATATAGCTAATAATATCCTTCAACTTGGCTATTATTGGCCCAATATTAACCAAGATTACTATGATTATGTGAAAAAGTGCGTTAAGTGCCAACAACATGCTAATCTACATCATACACCTAGCCATAGTCTTCAAGTTTTCATTGATTTCTGACCCTTTTCATAATGGGGTCTAGACCTCATTGGTAAAATTAACCCTCATTCCTCATAGTTACACAAATTTATCATCATCACAATTGAGTATTTTACCAAGTGGGTAGAGGATATTCCTTTAGTCTCCACCAAAACAGAAAATATTATTGGCATTATCAACCATCACATTATCTACCGCTTTGGTGTTCCTCATAAGATCAATTGATAATGGTAAATCATTTAAGAACAATCAAGTCTAGGGTCTATGTGATGCATTAAATATTAAGTAAGTTTCTTCATGCCCTATCATCCTCAAGTGAATAGACAAGCTGAGTCCTCTAACAAAACTCTTAATAAAATGCTAACTAAAATGGTCAATACATCTAGTTGGGATTGGGATTTACACATCCCCTTTGCCTTATGGGAATATCATACTGGAATTCAAACTCATATAGGTGCTACCCCTTTATCTCTTGTGTTTATAGTAGAGGTATTCTTGCCTCTCAAAGTCCAAATCCCATCTCTTTGCATATATTTGCAAGAGCTCATTTTTGAGGATGATTATCGTCATCACCATTTATCCCAACTCAAGATTATTGATGAGCCTAATTTAGTATCCCTTACCCATCTCCACATCTATCAAAATCACATCAAATGTGCCTATAACAAACACCTTTGAGTGTGAGAATTCAATATCAAAGATCTAATTCTAAAGGAAAACCAACATGTCACTAATATGAAGAAAAACAAGCAGGACAAGTTTGCTTTCAATTAGCTTGGACCTTATATTATAATCCACAAGTATAGATCATGAGATTATAAATTATCTTCTCTCAAGGGCCACCTAAAACCTAAGCCCCTCAATGCTTTTCATCTGCATCCATTCTTTTGTTAAGAAGGATTGAGTTCACCTTTTATCTAACTTAAGATTATCCCTTGCTATCCATCCACATTCCATCTCCCTATTTTAGGGGAAACCATTTATAATTGAATCATGTGATTATTTTTCACTAGCATATCCTTATATTAAATAATGGGTATCATGACTCTACCTATGGCATGGTTCTCATGGTACTTTCCACACCTTCATAGGATAGATTCCCATGGTCATTGTCACCTAAACCTCTTTACACCTAATCAACCTTCTTGTGATTTTAGTTTTGCCTTGATAAAGATGGACCATTAAGATAGATTAAGCAATTATATGTCTAGAAAAAAAAAAAAAAAAAAAAAAAAAAAAAAAAAAAAATATATATATATATATATATATATATATATATATATATATATATATATATATATATATATATATATATATATATATAAAGAAAAGTCCACACTAACAATAATCATGGGTCATTTCTAGTATTCACAGACTGCTCCCTTGAAGGATAGCTATTGAAAATTTATTTGAAATTGCTAAAAACATAAGGTGGAATGCTCCCTTGAAGGAAAACTATCAACAAGAATTTAAAAAAGTAAATAAACTTAGACCACTCCCTTGAAGGATGACTAAGTAAAGCATTTTGTCAAAAGCACAATAATTTCTTGAAAGCTTCCTACATTGATCAACTTTCCATATACAACAACAAAGCAAAAGACCCATTATCAAAACCATAACAAAAGAAAACTAATTTTTAAAATCACAATCAACTCTCAAATAACATAATAAGGTGGAAGCTACAATTGACTTTCATAAGTAGACTTCATGCATTGATTAGTCTACACAGTTTGACATAGACTTGTTTATACTAAATCTTTGGAAACCTATAAAAGAGGCATGCTAGTCTCACAAGAAGGTTTCATTTTTACCCATATTACCTTTACTCACTATAAGCAAGGGATTTTTGAGCTTACTTGGCATTATGTGGTCAAGATACCTTTTAACCAACTAAGGAATGCTCATGCGAAGCATTTGAAGGGCTTATGTTCATTAAGCTAATCTAATTTTGGTTTTTTTTTAGTCCTTGTCAATGAATAAGCATCGTGCCCTCTTCTTATCCTATCATGACTAAGTTTATATTTTCATTATGACATTTGTCTTTTGATTATATTCTTTCTTCTACCATTTAATTTTGATTAGCTACCTTACCTCCTATGTTTTACCTTAAGTGAAATAAAAACAACTATAAGCATAATAGGCATATCCATGTGTATCGTAAGCAACATCATAATCACAAGCATAACCATAACAAGCATAATCAAACCATAACATCCATGAGCATATAAGTAGCCAACCATTTTCCCACTACATGTCTAAGCCTAAAATAATTTAGTATATACTCATTACAATCTAGCATGTCATAAGCATAACCGTAAATCAAAATCATCTCATGCCTAGCTAAGCCCATATTAGTGTCTAACATTCATAAGAAATATAAACATCACACCATAAGCATTAAACATATATATCACACCACAAACCATAAACCATGAACATGAGCATAAATAATGATCATATGTATAACTCGTGAGTAAAATAACAAAATAATATGTACAAGTAGATAGACATGACTCTCTCTAAAAATGTACATCTCACCACATCAGTTTGTAGGTTAGAATCAAAATGATATACAAAATGTCATAATCTAGCTATATCTATGCCCCAAGGTCACCATTGTCTCTTAGAGCACCACTACCTCTTAGAGCACCATTGGATCCTAGTGCCTGCCCACCTAATATACCTACTAATCCCCCAGTTATCCCTATCTATCTATATATAAACATTACCCACTGCCTTGGTGTCACCACATTGGCACCGCTTGTTAAGCTAGTCCTATACTCACCCCATCAGGGTTCTTATAGACACTACATCAAAACTATGGCCTCATAGTACCATAACTCCTCCACTATAGCTAGGTATCATGTCATGGGGCTATAACCTAATGGACCTACCTATGCTACTATTGATCCTCCTATCTACCTTAGTGAGTCCCTCTCTTGGGTCACTAAGCCTATAGAGGTACTGTCTTGACCCCTCTCATCTATCATGGTAGTAAGATGACCCTATAAGGTAGCAACCTGGCCCTGTAGTGTAATAATTTGGCCTTGAAATTTGGCCACCTACCCCTATATTGATGTAACCTATCCCTGTGTGATATTTAAAGCTGCTCTTATTTGTCCATCATGGCCAACTAGATCTACAATAATCAACCTCACACTTCCATCATCCCCATCAATATCTATAGCTACATATATGGGCTGGTACTAGGCCATGTACCCATCTATAAACTTAACATCATCTATCTATGCCCTAGCAGGTAGCTCCTTGAAATATAGAAAAGTAGGCATAGGATGTGGCTCTGGTAGTAAAATCTTGGAGTCCTCACACCTGTACCTAGGGAATGGCCTAAGATACCCTGTATTAGACAAAACTTCCTCTTCACCCTCTCAAATAGGATTAGTTCAACCTCCCCATATCATATCACCTATCGAGTATCCATTTGTAACTTTGAAGGGAGAGTGTCTACCTCCTATAGCCTAGCCATACTAGAAACTAGACATAGGGCCTCTAAGTGATGTCTCCTATCACTAGTGCACCCAGTACACTCTTGAACCACTCTACATGATGTACACCACCTCCTATACCTAAGGAAAAAAAGTCATCCCTCCACTACATAAATATGATAGAGAACTCTATCTATGTGAAACCTACCCATGACAATCCAACTAGCCTCAGTACTTAAATGTGCTCATAGGCCCAACATGTAGAACTAGGTCAATGCTAATGCCATACTTCCTACGGGCCATGAAGCCCCATAAATCCCTATGTATTTGTACTAGGAGAACAAAAAACCAACCAAATATCATCCAACCTAGTAATAGCTCAACCAACATCCCTAGTAGTAAGTATGGGAACCTCCCACTACTCAAATCAGGAAGCGCAAAGCATGTAATAATAATCATGAGCATGGTCATGAGTCTCTTCTCACTTAGATCCCTCATGTATAAAGCACTATACCTAGAACCTCCAACATTCCATATCACCTAATCACCCTCATCTCTATATAAAATTTCAATGTGATCATCTCTCTCCTTTCACTCTATATGGTAGATCGAATCACCATGCAGAGGAAGTAGAGTGATCTTATGCACATCCTCAGATAAGATAGTCATTTCCCTAATTGACAATAGAAAGGTGTTCATAATAGGATCCCATCTCTCAATGAGTGATATGAGCATGGATGCATCTTAAGGCACATGCTAATAATGCCTCATAGCTCCTAACCCAACCTCCTCCTTGTGGGCCCAGTTGACTACGGTCGATGAGGGTACGTGGCACGTAGTTGTGCATCTATTTCTACTCTCTAGATTGCACCAAATTAGAACCATAAATTAGTCACCTACACCAATATCATCTACCCTAACCTTTAAGAAACTGACCTATTTCCTTATCCATCCTACCTATCTACCGATTACTTGCTAAGATTGCCTTCTAAACATACACTACCAACCTCTACCTAACACACTAAATCCCTTTGCCTTAGCATTTTTACACACTTTCTAAGCTTATATTTTAACTTAGTCGATCATTGATGGTCATGATGATCATTGATGGTCAGACACCCTTTTTTCTAAGGATGTCAATTATCGATGATTTACCTTAATTGTCAATGATCACTGTGGGTGTTTTAAAGTTGGAAAACCCAAACTCTATCTTAAAAACCACCCTAAATGTATGCCAAATAACCAAATTTGATACCCTAAACCCTTACCCAACCCAATTCACCTAACCAATCCCACCAATTCTTGATTTTACCTATAATTTCACCTACAACCTACCTAGACCCTACCTAGGGATCTCACAAGTAGCTAACCCAAACAACTAACCCCTTAACTATTTATAAAATCTAACTAAGCTATCAATTTTAACAACACCCTCTACCTCATTTTATGATTGCCATCATGGAGTCACCTATAGATCTAGCCATCCTAATATGCACCCACATGCTCCCTACATCTTCATTGGTCCCCTTGGTCTTCCCTCCACCTCATCTTAATATCACCCTCCACCTCAGCAAGTACACTCAGCAATCAAGTTTGCCACAAAAAGCCAAAAACTAGAGCTCAAAGTCAAAGGCAAACCAAAATCAAAATGAGTAAAAGTAATTCTAACTTCACTTTTACACCATGGATGTTTAGGGTTTTCACCCTTATAAGCAATGGTTAGGGTGACCATCAACGGTTTCCCTTGGGGACCTTAACCAATGATGGTTAAGATGTCGCACTTTATTGCTTCCACTCAAGCAGACTATCTTTTAGAAAAACCAACCTAGTTTTACCCACCCATGGAGGCTACCTTCTCCACCCAACTTGACCACCTTGTCACCTCACCATTGGTCCATTTTGGCTTAATTAACACATGTTTTGCGATATTTTTTGCTTGGTCCTTTGACCATTGTGACAACATTTCCATGTTGACCCTTTTTTAAACTTATGCCACCTCACGCTTCTTGACCCACTTGTGTCTTTTCAAGAGCACTTCTTATCTCAAATACTAATGACACTCAACCCATTTGTGCTTTTCATGAGATCACTTCTTGCCTTGGATATCATAAAAACACTGACATTATCTAGGAGACTAACAGGTGTACCTAACCACCATGCCTAAATACGGTCATGTGATACACTGGTTACTTATCTTCCTAGTACTAACCTTTATTATTTTCAACTATGGTAACCTCATCTTTACATGATCTTAGTTATCATACCTTTCATCATACTTTGCATGCTTGTTTTTTATTTAGTGCCCAACCCTTCATCTACCTTCATGATGTCCACCTTCATCATCACCTCCACCCACCTTGTCAAACCCACACTTGATTTTGTTTTCCCTCATCAAATCTTGGTTTGAGGAGGGGAACACCTCCCCCCATACTTAGGGAAACTAAACCTTTGACCAACATAATTTTTGATTTTATAGTTGGTTTATTCTAAAGCCACATAATAAAAGGGAAAAATGTAGACACCATAAATTCATACACTATGATTCCAAGTGTTGAAATACCCCTTGACTGTCTTAGGACCCCTTTGGGACTAGTTTAACCTTCTAACCCCTAACGGAACCCAACCGGTAGTTAGTTTGACTAAACTAGCTTAACCCTAGTTTTTACTTAGTTTACCCTTCACCCTCGATCGTTGATGGTCAGGTTAACCATCGATGGTCACCTTGACTATCGATGGTCAGGGTGCACCTCCTCAACCTCTAACATGCAAACTCACCCACCTTGCTTTCCTAATATAACTTATCTTCATTCATGTGTCAGCCATTACATGAGTGAGTTAAAATTAGGAGGCCTAGTTCATGTGATATTACAACTCTCTTACCTTGAATATAAGAAGAGAGGAGTAAAGAGGTAAAAGTGATCTACAATTGTTTTCAATAACTTGTGCATCCAGAACTCTCTCTTTTAGGTCAATAATTATCAGTGATCCAATGATCCAGTTACTACATCAAAAAATTAATTTACTACCATAACTTTGCCAAAGCACCAAGTATTCTTACTCTATCAAAATCATGCCAGACTCCACCAATGAAGTTGACCACCTTAAACATCCACCCAATCCACTTTTCATAAGATAAGTATTTGGTTTCTAGTATTTCATTTCTTTATTTTATTTTTACATTCAACCTAGCACCAGCCCATCTCTCAGGAATCAACATTGTGATCTCATCAGTCAGTCTCTTTACCAACCTAGATCTATACACAGTAATCGTCAATGGTTGACTCAACCACCGATAGTCTATCCAATTATCGATGATCACCTTAACCACTAAAAATCACCTTAACCATCGATGGTCAACCCAACTACTAGTGGTCAATGTGGTATCAAAATCTAACAAGTTATTTTCACCTATCTATCCCTAGCCAAACCTAATTTTTTATGTTCCTACTTATTCACAGACTTATTTTTGATTTTCTAAAGCATACCCCAACTGTCTAGCACTAGTGTTAATTAGTTTATCACTATTTTAATCATTTATAGTCCAAGCTTTCTTGTGTTCAATTTTAGTATCTTTAATTATTGATGCAATTACTCTCAATTCTATTTGATAAACTTAATTATTTAAAATGTATAGATTGATAGCCCCTAAGAAAGCTCTTACTTCCAAGATATAGCTATTGTTAGGGAATCAACTTAACTATCTATCTAACAAATAAATTTGCTTTAGTGCTTTTTTATCTACAAGTCATCCTCCCAAGCTAAATAAGAGCTTTTCACAATCTTTTGATTGAACACATGCATAATCAAACAAGTTTTTAAAACATAATCGTACTTAGTTTCTTCTTCTCCCTTTTTGAAATAATAAGCATAAATTTACTGAAATAATTTCAATATGATATTTATTAGGGTCTCCAATTTATCCACAACTTCTCTATCCAGAGGCACTCCATCTACCAATACCATTTCTTGTCCCAAAATAGATTTACACAAATTCAAAGTTTTTACTTTGGCCTCTGTGGCTTCCTTCATTTATTATTTTAACATGGCCACTTCTTCTTCAAGTACCTTTCAAGCAGTAACCTCTTTATCATACACTTACACTACCTGGTCTTGTTTCTTTTTAGCATCATGCACATCAAAATTTGAAAATATATTTTGACATGTGACTTCAAAAGCCAATTTTACAAATATAGTGCTAGCTTGCAAAGGGGAGATATTTTGAGGATCAAACCAAAATGGAGTTGGTAGTGTTGGTGATTAAAAATATAACATGAGGCTATTTGGAGGGATCTCAAGATGGCACTCTTCATTGTACATGTCCAAAATCAAGGACACTTATTACCTTGTATCAATGGTTACATCCTGGGGAAGGAAATACAACCATAAATAGAGCATCTTATCTGATATGCCTATTTGATATTGAGCATACAAGTTGGTGTTTGCATCAATCAAAAGTGGTTATACTTCATAAATGGTAGGCTCCTTTCCTTTATTAGGGTCATGTTAAATAATTTTGACCTTTGTATCTGTAGCCAATTAAGTGCTACAGATGTCCATTTCACTTATTTACAGATTATCAAAACCATCCTTCTCTTTGCCAAATGGATCCCCAATATCCAATTACACGTCATCAAAGGTGGTCTCCTCCTTTCGCACTAGGGAGGGTGTTTTTTTAGAGTTAGATTCCTCTATTTCTTCTTTATGGCCTTCAGGTTATTCCTGTATTGGTTTTAAAGGGGGTAATGGTACTAAACCCTTAGGTTCCTGTTTTTGGTGTACTTTGTGGAATAACCCCTAATGGTGAAACCCTTGGTGGCAATGCCTTTGGTGGAGAAGTTATTGGAGGTGAAGTCATGGGTGGAGAAGCCCATGGGGGTGAAGCTCTAGGTAGAGAAGCTTATGGAGGTGAATCTCTTTGTGGAGAAGCCCATAGAGGTGAAACTCTTGATGTTGGTGCTTGGGTAGTCCTCTACCATTTTGGAGGATCCTATCATGAACTTGTGCTAGAATTATGCCCAACCCACTTCTTGTTTACAATATGTGGTACATGTGGAAGTTTTTCCCTCATATGCTCTATGTCTTTTGAAGATTTCTTCTTGGGCCATAATATGTAAAATAGAATATGTACCTAATCTCTGACCATAGTATGCTTGACCTTGATGACAGTCTGATCAGTATTCCACTTTTATTTGTAGGCCTTCTTTCCAAAATATATGTACATATTCCACAGAGTGTGAATCTCTAAGTCAATTCAGTCTACTTCTAGGGTGAGAGGTTGTGCATCAAAATTGCAATTTACTAAATCGATAAAGTACTGCACTATAAACTACCTCATTAGTCTAATTCCCAAAAGAATACATGATTATGGTGTAGATGACTTGAATTTGCCTACTTCATCACCTTTTAATGGTAGACATCTACCTCTACAATATACAACTACCAGTTCTTTCTATCGTAAGTCATGTTTTAGGGTTAGCTTTGTACTTGATTACTTATTTAATGTCCTTCTCAATAGCTATTCATGGGATTTGGATGATCTAAACTTACACTTGCTCTAAATCACCTAAACTTAGTTCACTCTTTGGCTCTATAAAAATAAAATGAAAGCAAAGGTAAAAGTTAAGATGAGCTCCCAAGTCCTTTTTATAGGTTTAAGGGGGTAACTTGCATATACTACCCCTTTCCTTTCAACCATCACTTCTCATAATAAATGTATATGTAATGGCCATCATTCTTTGACTGTTGCTTCTCACCATAAATGAATTTAGTGGTATTGTTTTGTCATGATGTTGGTACACTTTTCTAACTACTATTCCTTTCATATTAATGACACATCTTTTCTCACACTTTTCTTTGGAGTGGAAGACAGTTGTTCAATTTTTCAAATATTCAAGCTATTTAACTAGAATCTCTTATCCTAAGGCTATTTAACTTGCATGTTTTAAGTTTCATGAACATTATCAACATGAATACATGTATTACCGCTTACCCCACATTAAAAGTGTGTCGCAGTCCTCCAAAAAATTGCAAGTACAAAAATAAACAAATTTTTTATAAAAGAAATATTGCACACAACTAAGGAAATGATTTTATTGAAAATGGGAAATCCTAAACTAATAGCATAAGATTTATTGTTATAAAAATTATACTATTAAGTAGAGAAAGATGGTCGTAGTTGGCTACCATTGTAATGTCTAGGAAGAAATTGGCTATCCAATATTTATAAACAACAAGCACTGGTAGGCTGAATGCTATGAATAATAAAAGGACCAGCCCAATGAATATGAAGTTTCCCATAATGGCACATGAACTTGGAGTCATAGAGAAAGTATTTTATTCTAGGGGTAAATGTTTTATGCTTGATGTGTCAATCATGCCATACTTTTTGTTTGAGTTTCTTCACATCTTAATTCCAATGAGAAAGGAAATAGGATTCAACCAACTACAACAAAGGATCCAAATGTGATTATAATTATGACTCCTCATCCAATTATCCAACACACGTAATATGAAGAGATGGTACCAAGAATTTAACTAGTAGAACTGATTCTATGCCATACACCAGATTGAAGGGTGTGTTCTTGTCTAGGAGCTTATAAGTTGTTTGATAAGCCCAAAGTACTGTAGATACTCTATCATCCTAGTTAGTGCAACCAATATTAAAAATATTTATAAGTGTTGTGCCTAATATTTTATTGAATACCTCGATAGTGCCATTGGCTTGGGGATGATATGGTATTGTTTTGTGATGGGAAATCATGAAATTAACAAGTAGGACTCAGATAGTTTCATTGAGGACATGTTTACCATGATCACTAATAAAATTTAATGGGCAACCAAAATAGGTTATGATATATTCCCATATGAACTTTTCAACAATAAAAATAGTACAATCCCTTATTATCATGACCTCAACCTAATGCATAAGATAATTAGTTACTATACTGATATAATGAGAACCTATACATCATCCCATTGGATTGATTGAAACAAAAAAATCAATGGCCTAATTTTCAAATGGTTCTTGAGATATAATAGGATGTAATGACACGACATCCTAGTGATTTGGTTTTCTGATGTGCTGACAAAAATCACATTTCTTCACATGAATTTTGACATCTTTAAAAAGGGTAGGCCACCATAATCTAGTTAGCAGTACCTTGCATGCAGTAGCCTCCCCAACATAGTATCCACCTGTAATGCCTTCATGAAATTACTAGAGTACTTTAGAGCATTTATGTTTCATGACACAACATTAAATAATTTCATCTCGACTAAGCTTGTATAGGTCCCCCCTAATGAGCTAAAAAGGTGTGACATAGACTATGAGTTGTTTCTTAGCCTATGGAGTCAGACAATTAGGCACTAAGCTAGTAGTTAAGAAAGATGCAATATGTTCTAATTCCTCAAGAACACAAGAAATACATAATAGTTGTACATTAGGTAGGTCATCTTTAAATACATGTGGTGGTTCTCTAGAATCAGTTTGAGAAAGATGTTCAGGGTCATAATTAGTTTTTCCTAGTTTGACCATGACAGAGAATTAAAATTCTTGAAATAATACTATCTATTGACAGATACGACCATGCAACATAGGTTTATTTAATAGATATTTTAAAGCTTTATGATCTGTATAGAATACAAAAGGAGTGGTCAAAAGATATTATCAAAATTTTTGTAGAGCATAAACCATTGAAAGTGTTTTGCATTTCGTGGTGGTGTAATTCTTCTCAACTATAGTAAGTTTTCTACTAGTAAAATAGATAGGATGATCAAGGTGAACTTCACTTGGTTGTGCAAAGATTGCACCAATGGACATTCTAGAGGCATCAACATGGACATGGAATAATTTTGTCCAATTAGAGAATTATAGAATTAGAGCAGTAACTAGTTCATCTTTTAAGGCCTCAAAGGCTTCTTGGCAAGAGTGGGTCCAAATGAAGTGATCCTTATGTTTTAAGAGTTCCTCTAAAGGTATATAAATCTTAGCATATCCTCAGATGAATTTTTGATAATACTTGATATGTCTTAGAAAGGCATGAACTTCGCACTGAGTCTTTAGAACTAGGAGGCAAAGAATGATAGCCATTTTGTTGGGTCTACCAAAAGTCCATCCTTCCAGATAATATGACCTAGAAGAATACCTAGGGGTGTAGTAAAAAGACACTTATTTAGATTCAATGATATTTGTAGTGCTTGACAACACTCAAGCAAGAGTCATAGATTAGAACAATGGTATTTTACCAAGCCATAGATTGTCTAGTCATCCAAGTAAACTTGAAGAAATTTATGGATGAAGTCATTAAACACCTCAATGACTATACAAGAAAATATAGTAGGTGCATTATTCAACCCAAAAGGCATGATGATAAATGCAAAGGATCCCCATTCGGTGGAAAATGTAGTCTTGATTTGATGGCAATTTGGACCTAATGGTACCCAGAGAATCCATTTGTGAAAGTGTAAATTTCACACCCATAAAATCCTTAAAGGATTTCTTCTGTAAATGGTGTTGGGAAGGGATCAATAATACAAGATGTGTTAAGTATATGATAATCAATGCAAATACTAATGTATCCATCTTTTTTGATACTTATGACTATAGGACTGACCCACTTAGATTCATTAATTGGGGTGATCACTTTGGTGTGTAGCATATTTCCAATTTAATCCTTCACACGTGCATTTAAATTTGGATTCATCTTCTATGGCCTTTTCTTGACTGGTCGAGCACTGTCAACCACTTTGACATGCATTTTGCCTAGAGATAGATGAACACCTTTCATATCATTATAGCTTCTTGGAAAGACATCTTGTATTATTTTAAAAATTCAAATATTTTTGAGACTGTGTCAGTTCAGTAGTTACCTACAAAAGCTATTTTTGATTTTTTCTCTATGCCAATGTTGTGCTGGATAGTTTGAAAAGGTTCTAAATATGGGTGGTCTACATCAAGACTATTATCATGAATAATTTAGGCACCATAGTCTATAAGGATATCTAAATGGTTTGGCAATGGGTCAGGTGGGTCAGACTCTTCACCTTCATCCACCTAAAATACTAGTTTTTGATTCCCTAGGCGTATCTCCTCATGATGTTCTTGATCAAAGATAGGGTTTGGTATGAGAATGGGTTATTCAAATGGATTATTAAAGATAACTAAACCCTCTTCTAGGACATCATGTATATATCTCAAGAAATCTTCAATAGGACTTGGGTCACTAACAACTGCTTTGTGTATGGCTTAGAGAGTGAGGTGCAAATCCATTCTTTAAGATGAGTAAGATAACACCGAGTTCATGCTCTCTTTTAAAAGATGCCAAAAATGGGTACCCATATGTCTTTTTTCATGAACATACCGTGATCTATCCCAAGTTTATAAAGTTCCATAAAGAGCATGTACCCATAGGTACTCTGGTAAGAAAGACTCATCAACCTTCCACATGGATTCACAAGCTTGTATGTGTGTTTCTAGTGCTCGTACTCTTCTATAGTTGATTGTACCCCATATTTGGTTGTCATGATGAAAATGGTGATGTAAAGTAAATAGTTCTTCATCCTAATGGAGAAGTCGATCATGATGGGTACACCACCACCTTACAATTATGCCATAAAAAAGTGAACCAATGATCACATATGATCATTATCAGAGTTATAAAAGTCTTCAAGGTGCTGGATGAAGTTGCAAACTTCCATTTTTCCATGAAACCAAGGAGATTCATCAAGTCTTTCTAATGGTGCATCCATAACTGGTTCTATCATGATTTTTCTAATAATGTTGTTCCCAAAATCCGTCACTTGTTTTTGGGACAACATATCAACTATTTTGGTCCTGTAGGCCAAAATTCTCTCTTCCCTTCTCAAAAAAATGTTTTGAGCACTCAAGTTCTTCAATTATTCAAGCATTTTCAGTCAAGGGACTCACAGGTTCAATGGGTTCAACAAATTCAACAGGCAGGCTCTCATAAAGGAACAACTTCCAAACACTTAGGCATTTTCAAGGTTGATTCAACGTCGAGGTTCAACCAAAAGGTCCATCAATAGGCTTCAAAAAAATAGAATGAACCATTGAACCATTGAACCCCACTTTAGTAAAGTTCAAAGGTTCAATGAGTTCAAAGGTTCAAAAAGAGTTAAGCGCTCAACGAGTTCGAAGACTTCGACAAGTTCTAAAGTTCAATGAGTTTGGTGGACTTAAACAAAAAAGACTTTGAAGAAGAAAGATTGAACCATTGAACCAAAAGAGTTCAGAGTTCAAAGGTTCAACAAGTTCAATAAAGTTTGAGAGACTTAGAAGAACAAAGGATTTAAAGAGAAAATAATGAACTATTGAACCGTTGAACCTTGAACCAAAAGGTTCAAAGTTTCAAGGTTCAAAGTGGTTCAAGTGACCAACGACCAGTGACGTCCTTGTGGACGTTAAATTTAGGGTAATAAAATATTTGTTATTTTTCAAATATGGCACGGACTTGAAAACAAAATCAGTGACTAGCCAAAGAAGAAGCCGAAGGAGCCAACAAAAAGTGAGAAGATAACTTGAGAGATCATATCACCAAGGAAGGACAAGATGTGGCAAGGAAAGAGGGAATGATGTAGAAAGACTAGAAATATCTGTGTAGGAGTTATTTATATTAGGTGAAATAGTCCACTAGATGGACATCAGAGAGCATGAACACTCAATAGCGTGGCCTATTTTTCTAGATCGAGTAAAGGAAAAATGGATAGTTGCGCACATATTAGGAAGAAGACTAGGTGGCTCATATTTTGGAGGGGACATTTGAGATGAATTGACATGCCACAATTAAGGATGATGCCCTATTCTAGCATGGCCCCTTGACAGAACTGAAAATGCATTCAAGGCATTGAATGTAGCATGGGCCATTCCATGAAACAAAGTGCCCAAGTCTTTCTTGGAGTGCTATTTATTGTAATCTATTATTTTATGCAAAGGAGATCTTTTTGTTATCAAAAGCAAAACTCTACCCAAATTGAAAGGCATTATTGAGACTTTGAGCTCAGATTGTTAATCATATTTCGTTATCTAAATGAGAAAGCAAGTGACCTTTCAGACTTTGTGCTAGAATAGCCTGTGTTGTTGAGGAAATTGTTCTTATGTATGTTTCATAAATGCTCTCTTGTCCATTTAATTAAATAAGAACTAGTAGAAGTAACCAGGAAGGTGTCCTAAAGTCGACTGTGGAGAGACATTGTGCTGTCACAATTGTCTTTAGTGTGTTTATTTTCTATTTCTATTTAAAGGATCTTGGGATGACTTTATGCCCCCATTGTCCTTCATATTTCACTCTTTGGCAGTTGAGGTGGAGACTTTGCGCTACACCTCATTCTGCTGGTTATTGCGCCCTATTACATTTACTTATCAGTTACTACTATTTGTTGTAGACTGCTTCTGAAAGAAGAGAAGTGCCTTTAGTGTTTTCACTAGAATTTTCCTATGTCTGTGAACATCATCTCTGAAAAAAGAGAGATGGATGGTGTTATCCTACACCTGATTATTATTTTTAGCTTATTTATAGTATACTAATATAATATATAGCACCTTATAGTTATAGGGAACCTCCCCTTGATGAGAGGAGATATTTGTCCCCTTTTGATGTGGTAAACCTGCACATTTGGTTGATCAATATCCTTATGCTGTGGTCGAAACAACCTATTTTTCCCATTAGTTAGCTGGTGACAAAATATTCACCCAATAGTTTTTGGTGACTCTGTTGGGGAATCGATGAGAGTTTCCATTCCTTTTCCAGTCTGTTCAAATTGAAACATTTCATATCACTATGAAACGATGTGAAGTAGGAAATAACACTGATAGTTTCATCCAACAATTTTTAGCGACTCCACTTGGGAAGAATGAGCAGTTTTAGTTCTTTTCCTTATCAATTTTCTTCACTGTTCCAAGTCATTTTCCATTACCATTTTCCTCCACCTTCAATCCAATATTTTTTGGTGACTCCACTAGGGAAGAATGAGTAGTTTGGAGCCTCAAGCTCCAAGTTGAAGCAGGGCTAGTTCTTTTCCATTTTTATTCTACAATCTGGCAGCTCCACACTATACAAGAATCCAAAAAGCTCAAGGTGTTGTTGATCCTATTTTTGAGTTGATGCAGTAGAGCAATTTTGATTTGTTTCCTCCACAACCTCACCTTCAATGAACTAGGAGTCTTCCTCCTACCAACACTAGGTCACCAATACAAGGCAGAGCTTCTTTTTTCTCTGCTATCAGAGCTTTACTCGTACATACCCCACCAAGATTTGTTATCCCCCCTTTTCATAGTCATACAATGGCATCTCAAGGCCCCTGGGGTAACTCTTTTGTCCCGCTTAATTTAACTCCGCCTCTACATGAGCCACCTCACAGTTCCAGGAAGAATTTCTCCAAATTCTATGGTGATGGGAGAGTTCATCCTAATGAACATATTACAGCCTTCAACATATCTTGTGGTGTGATAGGCATGGAGTATGAGGATCTAGCAGTCAAGATGTTTGTGGAAACATTACAAGACATTGCTACAAACTAGTTCTACCATCTAAAAGCTCAGTCAGTGACTAATTAGAACACTATCAAAACCAAATTTGAAGCCAGGTTCAAGCCTGTAGAAGACGCGCATGCCCTACTGGCCCAACTCACACAGATGAAGAAGGAGCCTCATGAACCTATGAGGGACTTCATAGCCAAGTTTGATAAGTTGAGGAACAAGATTCCTACCATTACTTAGCCAACAACTGAGAATATCAAATGCTTCTTCATCAACTCTCAGCTGCCTAAAGTGAGTTTCCTACTGAGACGTGCTGGCCACATAGACCTTGCTGTAGCTCAATATTTGTCCACTAAGGTGGAAGATGATCTCATCTTAGTGGAGAAGATAATGAGAGATCCTAATAGAGGTAAATCTTCTTCATCCTCTGAATATCCATCTACAGGCACCATTGATCCAATGGTGCAAAAGCTGGTAAATGAGTTGCTAGCTCTCAGAAAGTAAATGGCGCAAGGGATGTCTACTCTTCTTTCATACCAAGATATACCAAGGAGGACATTCCCCAATCATTCATACCAAGGCAATGCTGCCAAGAATTAAGGGCAGCCAAATCACCTTCCTCCCCCACATGGGAAGCTTGTCATTGAAGCACCTCCAACCAATTCAGTAGTTGGATATCTTGAAATAGAATCTAATTTCTCTTTTCAGCTTGAATTGAACCAAGAAAATGATGTTGATCTCTTTGTAGAAGACCAAGAAGAATTAGTTGGTGACTCCAACATTAGTTTCCTCAATTACCAGGATAAACCTAGAAATAAAGGTGAATTAGTTGATGGATCATACACTATAATCACCCAGTCCTAGAACCAATCAGCCCAGCAAGCTGATAAGAAAAAAATAGAGGAGCATTCTCAACCAACAATTTCAATTACTAAGTGGGGAACCACTCTACCTTTTCAATCAAAGGACCTGGTGATCACTAAAAAAGGTAAGTACATTAAGCATTCCTTCATCTTCAACTTCAAATTTGCAGACCAGTACCAACCCTCCTAAAAACTAGAAGGATGAACTACCTTCCCCTGATCCTAATTTGTTTTAAATATTTGACATAATCGACCATGTCAAGAAAACCAAAATTCAAATGTCTGAATTAGAATTCTTACAATCCAACCTTGAGTAGTTAGATAAGTTGGCTCATTGTGTAAATAATAAAACCATCCCTGAAAGACCATCTATTCCAAAGGTGACTCCCACATCCACCTGAAATAACCTTGTCATTACTCCTCCTACTACCCTTTGGAAAATAAAGCCTTTCTATGTTTCCCTATTGATAAATGGTCATAAGATGAGCAACTGCGTCATAGACTCAAGTGCATCTGACAATGTCAAGCCCACCAAGGTGGCAAATTCTCTTGGCCTTACATTGACTAAAAATTTTGGGAGATGTTTCTCCATGGAAAATAAACAAGTGCCGCTTTCAGGATAAATCAAAGATGCCCAGTTTGCATTTGCAGCATTCCCAAAAAAGAGAATTAAGATGATAGTCTTGGTAGCTGACATCCCAGCCTCCTACGACATTCTTCTTGGGTGAAATTTTTGTAAGGATGTTGGTGGAGAATTGAACATAGACCTATCTGAGGTGAGGATCCATGTCAAAGGCATCATGCAGAGGCTGCTCCTTGAAAAGGAGGCAAAATATGTTGTCACTCAAACATCAGCACTTGAAGCCCAAATTTTGTTTGAGTCTTCAGGCAGGGGTAATTATTTTTTGTCTATTAAAGACATTCCTACTACAGCAAATGAAAGTCCTATAGGTGGTGATCCAAAATTTGATTCAAATAAGACATTAGAAGAATTGGTAGGGTGTAGTATAGATGAAAAATGATCTTCCCTCTCTAATGAAGAAAAATCTAATAGAAGATTAGTTTTTGATGATGTTTGGATCCTGGAATTTGATGGCAGTAATTATTCTACAGGTGCTGGACCCAGGATTGTGTTGATATCTCCTCAAGGAGATATTTTTCCTTCTTCATACAAGTTGTATTTTAGCAACAACAACACTACCGAGTATGAATCTTTGTTACTCAGGTTGAAGGCTGATCAAGACAAAAGTGTCAAGCTTCTTCATGCCAAAGGAAATGTTGAGCTGATGGTTTTTTAGGTGAGGAACCTGTGTCAAACTAAGAATAAAAGATTGTGCCATTACCGTAATATGGTATGGGACTCTATTGAAAGTTTTGATGATTTAAATATATCTGTAGTACCCAAAGATCTTTATAATCATGCAAATTCATTGGTTGTCCCTACAAACTTCATGGTTCCTCACCCCAATTTCAAAGATAATAGGTACACTATCAAACTAGTCTTTCGACCAAGTGCGCCCGATAAAGTTGACCATTGGCACGTGTTTGATGCTAACAATCAAATCATGTGATTCACTGGACCAGAAGAGCAACAAGATATGGTAGTGGACCATATTTTTGCGTGCCAAAGTCAAGAAAATAAACTCTTCACTAAGAGAGCAAGGATTTATGGTTATCAGATTGGAGACCATGTCTTGCCATGGGGTAAGAAGAGAGAACCAAAAGGAGTGCAAAGAAAATGTGATTCCTGGTCGAGAGTTCCATTCGCCCATTATCGATTTTGGAGAGAAAATGGTTTCTTGCTTGTTTATCAAGACAAAACACCATTTTTATTGCCTCACAGTGGGCATCATCTGAAGCACTTCAATTCTAAAAGTATCAGATAAGTCCAGTCGTACATTTATATATTTGTATAGTCTTTAGTTCTATTTTGAGTTGTTCATTTTCATTTCTTTTTGGTGCCTTTCTTTTTGGGTAGCATGACTCCATAACCCATTGGCATACATGAAGGCACTAGAGATTCTAGATTCTACTCCCTTCGATTATTTTTACAATCGATGGAAGTTCCTCAACTAGAGCCAACTATTGTTCCCAAAATCCATCACTTGTTTTTGGGACAACATATCAACTATTTTGGTCCTGCAGGCCAAAATTCTCTCTTTCCTTCTCAAAAAAATGTTCTGAGTGCTCAAGTTCTTCAATTATTCAAGCATTTTCAGTCAAGGGACTCACAGGTTCAATAGGTTCAACAAATTCAACATGTGGGATCTCATAAAGGAACAACTTCCAAACACTTAGGCATTTTCAAGGCTGGTTCAATGCTGAGGTTTAACCAAAAGGTCCATCGGCAAGATTCAAATAAATAGAATAAACCATTAAACCCCGCTTTAGCAAGGTCCAAAGGTTCAATGAGTTCAAAGGTTTAAAAAGAGTTAAGCACTCAACGAGTTTGGAGACTTCGACAAGTTTTAAAGTTCAATAAGTTTGGAGGACTTAAACAAAAGAAGAATTCGAAGAAGAAAGATTGAACCATTGAACCGTTGAACCTTGAACCAAAAGAGTTCAAAGTTAAAAGGTTCAACAAGTTCAATAAATTTTGAGAGACTTAGAAGAACAAAAGATTCAAAGAGCAAAGAATGAACCATTGAACCTTGAACCAAAAGGTTCAAAGGTTCAAGGTTCAAACTAGTTCAAGTGACCAGTGACCAGTGACGTCCCTGCGAACATCAAATTTAGGGTAATAAAATATCTATTGTTTTTCAAATATGGCACAAACTTGAAAATAAACTCAGTGACTAGCTAAAGAAGAAGCTGAAGGAGCCAACATAAAGCAAGAAGATAGCCTAAGAGCTCAGATTGCCAAGGAAGGACAAGACGTGGTGAAGAAAGAGGAAATGGTGTAGAAAGACCAAAAATATTTGTGTAGGAGTTATTTCTAGTAGGTGAAACAGTCCATTGGGTGGACATTAGAGAGCACAAGCACTCAATAGCATGGCCTATTTTTATAGATCGAGTAAAGTTGAAATGGACAGCTTCACACATATTAAGAAGAAGACCAGGTGACCCATACCTTAGAGGGGACATTTGAGATGAATTGACATGCCACAGTTAAGGCCGATGCTCTGTTCCAGCATGACCCCTTAATAGAATAGAAAATGCATTCAAGGCATTGAATGCAGCATGGGCCATTCCATGAAACAAAGTGCCCAAGTCTTTCTTGGAGTGTTATATATTGTAATCTCTTATTTTATACAAAGGAGATATTTTTGTTATCAAAACTCTACCCAAATTGAAAGGCATTACTGAGACTTTGAGCACATATTGTTAATCATATTTTGTTATCTGAATGAGAAAGCAAGTAACCTTTCAGACTTTGTGTTGGAATAGCTTGTGTTGTTGAAGAAATTGTTCTTATGTCTATTTCTTGAATGCTCTCTTGTCCATTTAATTAAATAAGAAGAACTAGTGAAAGTAATTAAGGTGTCTTGAAGTCGACTGTGGAGAGACTTTGTGCTACCACAATTGTCTTTTGTGTGTTTATTTTCTATTTTTGTTTAAAGGATCTTGGGACAACTTTGTGCCCCCATTGTCCTTCATATTTCACTCTTTGACAGTTGAGGTGGAGACTTTGCGCTACACCTCATTTTGCTAGTTATTGCACCCTATTACATGTACTTATCAATTACTTTCTAGAAAGAATTCCTATTGTTTGCTGCAGACCACTTTTGAAATAAGAGAAGTGCCTTCAGTGTTTTCACTAGAATTCTCCTATGTTTGTGAACATGATCTCTAAAAAAAGAGAGATGGATGGTGTTATCCTAGCCCTAAGTGTTATTTTCAGCTTATTTATAGTATATTAATATATTATATAGCACCTTATAGTTATAGGGAACCTCCCCTTGATGAGAGGAGAGATTTGTCCCCTTTTGATGTGGTAAACTTGCACATTTGGTTGATCAATCTCCTTATCCTGTGATTGAAACAACCTATTTTGCACATCAGTTGGTTGGTGACAAAATATTCACCCAACAGATAACAAGGTGAATAAATATCTGGAATTTATGGTACTGGCATGGAATGTTCTCACAATTGCCTATGGCACCACACACTCTTCCAGTGAGCTCATAGTCACCTTGGGCCAATAATTACAAGCATTACCTATAGTATCAAAAATAGACTGAGTGTCCATCCATTAGAGGATGCCATTAGGAGTAGGATCATGATGCTCACCATCTCTAGCTGTGATGTCATAGATGTGGCTAATATCTTCTTCCACATTAACAAGTTCTATGTATGAGTCTCACGTATTTGATCCAATGGAATAACAACATGCTGATCAATATTCTCAAAACTAATGTAGCACTTTTTAAAGCATAAATCTGCATTATTTACATAGCACCAAGGTCACCCCAATAGAGTTGGAAATTCATCTACCTTAGCTATCTCAAGAAATTTAAAATCATATTTGAAATGTACTCTAAGGATATCAACCATTGCATTATTAAGGATGCCAATTGGTAGAGCATGAGTTTTATTATCCATAAACAATACATGTTGTGACAGTTTTAATGCTAGACTAGCCATTTTGCACCATACATCCTTTGTGAGGAAATTAACCTTAGTGCTAGTGTCAACCAAGATATCCCAAATCACCCAACCATCGATGGCAGTATTCACCAGTATTTTCTTATCCTTTTGAGGGCTAGAAGGAACACAGGTATCTTGTCACTAAGCATGATTCAGTCGACGATCCTCAATTTGTCAAATTAATTAAGGTTGAGCATTAGTTGGTGTTTGTACCTAATTTTTAAACCAATTACTCAATTATGGAACAATGTCTTCATCCAACATATGCTTGTAAAGTTCTTGGAAATCATCTTGAACCATGTTTTAAGGTTCTACGAACTTTTTTAGATCAACACATTATGTTACTTCTTGGCCTTTAAGAAACTATATTTCTCCTTATAGTTCTCATACCAATGTCATAGTATCCTATAGTACATCCTTCTATTGTTGGGCATCAAGATACTTTTTTGTACGAGGCTCTTCATGTTGTATCTTCTCAATAGGAGTATATGTAGAATGATATTATCCACTGCTATGTGTAATGATAGTCACCTATTGGGATATCGGGGTGATATAGCATGGTCACCATTGAGGTTAATCAATGTGAATCATACATGCACCTTTTTCATTTCTTTCTTTAGTGATGGTCATGTATAGGTCAGGACATTCTTCCAATCGATGCTCCTTTTTACAAAAAGCACATGTTAGATAAACTAAATAATACCGATGATAGTGATCTATAAATCCACACTTATGACATGTTATTGGTGGGAAATGACCACCTCCTCATCCTCATCCTCAGCCTCATCCATGATGTCCACCATAATCTTGATTTTTGGAAATAGAGGTTTGGCATGTACCATGCGTACATGCCTCATGTATATCACTAATTAATTGGAAATTATTTATGTCATGGGTGTAGGCATCATACATTTTAAAGTATTCAGACAATTTAGAATGTGTTTTCTACTGTAAGAGAGGACAAAAGTATACATCATGCTCTTCATTGAAAATTTCATATGATTGCTTTAGTACAGTATGGATGTTTTTACATGGGTAATTGCTTTAGTTATGACGTTCAAACTTGCAATATATACAATAAAGACCATTAAAATTATTGTACACATTATTTGAAGTCAATTTTTCTAATTACAATGCCATTGAATCTATTTAATCTTCCATGAAAGGAGTGATTCTAGTGTCAACACTACCAATAGCTTCAACATGGAGGGCAACGTCTAGGGCTTTACATAGGATAGTAAAGGTATTTTGAGATAGTGTTTATCTAAATGGAAGTAACAAACCTCCAAAAAACCATTGGGCATGTTAAGAAGCATTAAATTAAAATGAAAGTTTTGACAAGAGTGTTTTGAATTGTGCATTATGCTCCCATACACTTTCAGTGATCTCCTACTTTATATCTTTTAGCACAATAATAGTTTGTTTCTCAAATTCAAGAATGTAAAATTATTGAAGGAATGTTATTTTGAGGTGATCATAGTCAATTACCACTTGTTGAGGGTCAAATTTACTATACCACTTATGTGTTTTTTCTAGAAGTGTGGTTGAGAATTGTGTGGCCTTTTTCTCAAAAGAAGTTATGCCTTGCACGCTCTAAATGAGTTCACACTTATTGACATGCTCTAAAACATTCTCGATGCCTTGATATTTAGGTAGGTGAAGCATCATTTCATAATATACTATTGGAAGTTAAGGTGCTTGCACTAGTGGCTATTGAGAACCCCCAAATCTTGTTCCTTAAGGGGTAAGTCCATCACTTCCTCCCATTCCACCTCTTAATCCACCTCTAGTGCCTTTAACCACAACACCCATGATGTGGGGAGTGGTAGCTGGTTGATTAATAATATTTGGGCTTGTATTCTATCCACTATGAATGCCAAGTCCACCAGGTATCCCAAGTCAGGTCATAAAATTTCCTTTAAGAGGAAAAGAAAGTGTTAATTCAGTATGATTTAAACTAACTTAGCTATAATTTTCCTTATAGGATCAATTTCTAACTCTACACTATTTGTATCCCAATTACATATAATTAATTTATTTGATTTAAAAGCATGAGCACATACAATGGTTGGGGAACTTGGTTGGTTCAAACTTGGTTCTTTAGTCTCTTCAAGCTGACTAGTTTCTCCTTCATATGATAAAATTGGCATAGGGCATGGCTCAAAAGTGATGGAGTCCTCCTTGTGCATTCTCACTTCCCTATGGATCCTAACAACACTTCTTGATTTCTCCCATTTCCTTCCTACACTGTTTTCACCTATTATCCTCTACCAATCTTTATCATATTTCCACTTTCTCAATGCCCACTGACTGGCTACCATTTCAAACCTAAATTTTTCACCAACACCTCTATATTCCCCTTCCAACTATGTGGCTCATGCAAGGATGGATTTAGCCCTATATTGACAAAGTTTTGAGCCCATAATCAATGAATAACTTCTTGACTTCTAGTGGGAAATGTCTAATATACCAACCACATGATTCTTTAAGAAACTAGGACTTGGATTTTTTAGGACAAGAGTAAGTGGTTACAACATACTCTAGAATGTAAATATTCAACACTTCTCTCCACTAGATATTAATAGCCTATGTCGAAAGTGTTTCCAATTGTTCCAAATCTCTTTGACATTTTAACATACAAGCTTGTCTTCTTCTAATATTTCATGATCAACCTTGAGTATAAGTAGTTAGCCAAACATGTAAATGAATAGGGACTTTGACAAAGAAGGTTTAATATAATGCATTGTAGAGATCTTGTTCCACCCATTCATGTGCAAAATTTTTTAGTTCAAGATAAAGAATTACAAAATTATCTTCAACCTCGGTAATCTATTATTCAATACTTTGAAGGGTTATACATTCAAAAATCTTCTATTAATATGCAACAAGTGCTACAGGGCCTATAAACATAACTAAAATGTTGGGTTTTTATTCTCTTAATCACATTTTATCTAGGTGCTAGAGTGTAGTTCCAACAAGCTTATGTACTATTCTTTCATGTAAGACTAAAGTCTTGCGTGCCAACCCAAAGCACACATCAAAAGACTGGTCCCTGTGGGTTGTGTTGATTAGTAACACACTAGTCATATACTTGAGTTTATTAATATATATGATTAGAAATTACATTAAAAAAAACACTACAGTAGACCTTGATTTATTAATCATAACAACCAAGAACACAAACACAAATGCCATGAAGTTCAAAAGATTGTCTACACAAACTCGTATAATGCATGTTCTATAAATCCCATTATGAGAGATAAGCAACATAATTATTCAATTCAACCCACTTTTCAAACTCAAATATTAATTTAACAGGAACACACAACACCTAAACTGATTGTAATATCTGTAAGTTTATATTTTATAGTCCCAATATTTTATCTATTATTAGTCACCTTACATGATTCCACATAGGGGTATTTATACTTATTTTTTCTTGACCACGTAGTTACATAATAAATGACAATATGGGTGATTGACAAATGAACTCTTAGTAGACTGTGAGTCTTAACAATCTTTCATATGTTCTCTTCTAAGGACCTAGTCCTTTGCACACCTTATATTTTTGTTTGATGCTAGATCCTAGCTACCAAATGTCTTCTTCATAGGCTGGTGAGAAACTCATGATGGTCAAAGTCTAGATGGTCCTTGAGAATCACTCCTCAACTTTCTCCCACTTCTTATGCACTCTCGAAGTTTTTCCCTGCTATTCTGAGTCCTATGCTCTTAGGTTCTTCATAGTTATGTTCCATCTTTGACTTGATCTTCTTGCACTAATAACTTCTACACTCTTGTCCTCTTGTATATCACTAGTTTTGTGTCACGGTCTTCTTACACCATGCTATTTTCATGCCATGGTATTCTTGTGCTATGTTTCTCATGTGCCGTGTCAATTTTGTGCCAAAAAATTAAAATATTTAGTCAAAAGTTGGGGTCCAACAAGGGGCATGTCATAGAGACATGACTTTCACATATTCATAATTTTAGATTCAGTGGGGGCATGTCATAGAGGTATGGATTCCACATATTTATAGTTTAAAATTTAGTGGGGGCATGTCATAGAGGCATGACTTTTACATATTCATAGTTTCAGATTGAATGGGGGTATGTTATAAAAACATGGCTTTCATATATTCACAGATTCAGATTCAATAGGGTATGTTTTAGAAAATATGTTCTCCACACTTATTCAGTATGCAACATACCCAAATTACATTAGGGGCATGTTTAGAAACATTTCCTCCACATTGGGACTTGTATCAATTTTCAGATTTCTCTCTATATAGTGGGGGAATGTTTTGAAAACATGTTTTCTACACTTATATAGTTTTTAAATTGATCAAATTACATAGATATAGGATTCAGATACATATTTGTGGTAGAATTCTATACATTAGTACCATTGTTATACATAATTTCAGCATGATACATATATAAAGTGCATATGTTATGCAATGTGTGTCTAATATTATAAAATCAAATTAGTTCCATATTCCAAACACTTTTAGGCACTGTCACCACCCACTAGGTTGGAATTTTATGGACTATATTGAGCCAATCTACTATGAATAAGTAATTTAAGTGTGTTTTATGTGTATTTTGGGGGAGATTTTTCTTTTTCTATTGTGTCTAAAAGGGTCTATTTTTTTAAAGATTGACTATTAACTTGTTATGAGTTGTAAGTTAATTTACGAGAAGTTTAGTTGTGGCAGTTTTTTGATATAGAGTTCATATTATTTTTATTGTAGTTTGGAGTAGATTATACCTATCTGCCATGTTTGTAGTTGTTGAGAAAGGTAGTTTAAATTTTTGTTTCTATGAAAACTAACACATTTAGTTTAAGCTATACCTAACAAACCTACAAGTAATTGATCAATTTTTAGAGATTCCATGCATTTTCAGCTAGATTTGATTATATAGATACATTCAGAGTGACTGATTTAATGGAGTATGCTCTTGTTTTTCAAAAAAAGATATATTTTACCCAGTCCTCTCCTCTCGACATCTCAGCTCCTCTGCCCAACCACCCTTCAACCCAGCCTCTTCCACCTCCTGCTCAGCCAGTCCTCTGCGGCCTACCTACCTCGACTATCTCCAATATTGGCCTTGTAATTTTTTTTAAAATTTAGGCAATAAAATCTTGTCTTGGCATTGCATGATTATAATTGAAGCATTGGAAATGTGGATTATTATTTTGGATACTGCCTTCAAATCCTAGCCATCATTGTTGAGTTCGGCCCACTGTCCAGCCTGTTTGTGTTAAGCCACACTCAGACCAAAGATGGACTAGTCTAAGAGGGGCCAATAACTCAGTGGTAGAGCACTCCAATAGCATATGGATGGTCCTAGGTTTGAGTCCTAGCTGGTCCATTTCTCAACATGGTATCAGAGCTAGGTTTAGGATAGGAGCCCCAAACACATGAGAGGTGTGGCTTAAGGGGGGTGTTGGTGTTAAGCCACACTCAGAACGAAGATGACTGGTCCAAGAGGGGCCAATAGCTTAGTGGTAGAGCACTCCAACAGTGTATGGATGGTCATAGGTTTAAGTCCTAGCTTGTCTATGTCTCGACATGGTATCAGAGCCAGACCCAGGCTAGGAGCCCCAAGCACATGAGAGGTGTGGCTTAAGGGAGGTGTTGGTGTTAAGCCACACTTAGACTAAAGATAGAATGGTCTAAGAGGGACCAGTAGCTTAGTGGTAGAGCACTCTAGTAGTGTATGGATGGTCTAAAGTTTGAGTCTTAGCTGGTCTATGTCTCAACATGGTATCAGAGCTAGGCCCAGGCTAGGATCCCCAAGCACACAAGAGGTGTGACTTAAGGGGGGTGTTGGTGTTAAGCCACACTCGGATCAAAGATGGACTGGTCCAAGAGGGTCTAGTAGCTCAGTGGTAGAGCACTCTAGCAACATATGGATAGTCCTAGGTTTGAGTGTGGCTCAACACCAACACCCCCCTTAAGCCACACCTCTCGTGTGCTTGGGGATCCTAGCCTGGGCCTAGTTCTGATACCATGTTGAGACATGGACCAGCTAGGAATCAAACCTAAGACCATCCATATGCTGTTGGAGTGCTCTACCACTGAGCTACTTGTCCCAATTGGACTAGTCCATCTTCAGTCTGAGTGTGGCTTAACCCCAACACCCCCCCTTAAGCCACACCTCTCATGTGCTTACGGCTCCTAGCCTAGGCTTGGCTCTGATACCATGTTGAGACATGGACCAACTAGGACTCGAACCTAAGACCATCCATATGCTATTAGAGTGCTCTACCACTGAGCTACTGGCCCCTCTTGGACCAATCCATCTTCAGTTTGAGTGTGGCTTAACACCAACACAACCAACCTCGACACCTGCTTGTGCAACCTTGGGGGACTTTTTGCCACCTCCCACCTCTATTATTGAGACTACAATTTTAAAAAAAAATTGATTATTTGTTTTTTGAAAGAAAATAAGACTTTACCAAAGTCAATTTTGAATTTGTTGGTGGGCATGTTTGAAAGAGTAATTGTAAAAATGCATTGCCACTAGGTGGCGATCTCAAGTTTACCCTCGCCCCTCCTCCACCAATAATTAGTTTACACAAAATTCTTCTAAAGGATTTTTTGATAGATGAAGATCGATGTGTGGGACTAGTCTGATAGGAGGTCAGACCTCCCACAATTTTTCTTCTTCTTTCAATCTGGTGTTCTAAGCCACATCAGAATGCTCTGTTGGAAATTTTAACGTTTAGATATGTATGTTTTGTATTAAAACTTGTGGGTATTTTTCGGCTACCTGCATAAAATATTTATTTTTTATAACAAAAACTTATGAACTAAACCTGTGCTGAGTAAAGATCTAAAACTCACATTTAACTCTGGTTAATTACTTATGGTTTAATGAGGTTTTAGGGCTTTACTTAGCCTTACCCTATGTATTCATTTAATATAACAAAAAGAGGAAAAAAAACCTTTCATTTTTTGTTCATTGTCGCGTATTACCTTTTGTATGTGGTTTTCAAGTTTTTATTAATCAATTATTCCCTTCGTTTTTAGGGTTTACTTTTGTGAATCGTGATTATTCCATCCATAGTTGTTTGGCCTTTCATTAAACTTTGTTTGGAGTCCAAGTGAGACATATGGAATGAGGCACGTCCTACACTTGCAAACCCTCAAGGCGAGCAACAAACAATGAGACTGAGACATGTATGGGTAGGGATTTAAAAGGCTCAAACAATGACGTGAAACACGTTGTGTTGTGATCATAAGGCTTGAGCCTTGACCAAGTTGAACGAGATTTGAACATGCCCACAAGGCCCAAGTTTTCATGTCTACAGCAGAACAACAGACGTGAACAAGGGTTAATATAGTCACAATAACATACAATCAAATTATAATCTAATTGTAAAAAGGGTTAATACAGACCTTTATACAATGGGCAATGATTGAAAAAAGGGCTTGTCACATCAAATTATAATTTATATGGACCTTTTGCCATTGAAAACATACTTATGACTGAGTTATGTGTTCTTTATAATCATTTCTCTACATTCATTTCAACTTTATAAAAGGGTTTGTCACATCAAATTATAATTTATATGGAGCTTTTGCTATTGAAAACATATTTATGACTATGAGTTATGTGTTCTTTATAATCATTTCTCTACATTCATTTCATTATTTTGTGTTTCAATGTATTTTAAATTTTTTTATATATTTTTAAAGTAGCGATAAAACTATTGAGTCCCAGGTACGGGTCAAATTTTTTGACTGTTGGGTAGTTGCCGAGTACAAGTTTTAAGACTATGTGTGTGTTCTCATTTTGCCTTACCACCCTTCCATTGCAAGTTTTTATAGATACACTTGTATTTTTTTACTCATATCTTGAGTGTCATTTAGAGTTAGGAGGTGATTCTTATTGCATTGTGAGGTTGGTTTCGTCATTTTCTATTACGCATATTCAGTTCTTTGTTATACCACATAGAAACCTTTTTTTTCAAGTTTTGAAAGGCCTTCTTAATAGTTTAATATTACCCAATTTTCCATGCACTTTTCACGATACTTGGGACACCTTTTGAAGTGTCATTTTCTAAAGTGCATGTTTTTGTTTAAAATCTAGATTTGTAACCAAAATTGAGTCATTATGTATATAAATATTTTTCTCCATTTCCTATTTTCAACTCAATTTTTAATAAGGTGGTTTTTTTTTTTAACTCCATCATTATACATAGTTAGAGGCATTCTTTTATAATTCCACTCCTTATAAGTGCCCAAAAAAATCATTTTGAGGGGTAAACACTTGCTTACGGTACTCTTGAGAATTGTGCCTTGTACCTATTTTTGGTGTACTTATGGTTTACATATTATCCTTGTGTTTAGACATTTATATCTTGACACATTTGTGGTTTGTGCGACATCTCTTTCAAGGCCCATTTATTAGCACCTTTCTTTCTTCTCTAGAGACTCGTTCAAGATCCCTTTTTTACTGCCCATCATTCTTTTTTTTTCTTGAAATGGTTTTGTGCCTTAATGTAAAATCAATAATGCCAACAAATAATAAATTGTAATCCAAAAGTCATATGATCTTCTCTAAAGTTTCATTGCTTTAGGAATATATTGTTAATTTTATAGAGGAAAACATGACCCTCAAAACACATAACATGTTCCTCACAACATTTATAACACACAAGTTACTCATTCACACTTTTCAAGTCAATGTTGTACTATTGTAACATAAATGTGATCTTGTAGAATCCACATCTAATATTGTTCCAAATTTATTACTTATTTTTTATTCTAGCACATGCTCCTTAACTACACTACTAGATTGTGATTTGTCAGAGGATGAGTTGTATTATGATCCCACTACACTTGTAGATTCCTTTGTTGTAACTCACACTTTTGATGATCATAATGTTGATATGATTGCCTCAATTAAGAAGCACACTACTGGTTTTGGTTACCTTATTCTCTACACCATAGGTTAATCTCGTAGAGGCATTAGAAAACACAAATATGGCATTGTGTTGTCTATCTAACATGTTCACTAGATTACTCACCATGGCATTGGCTATATGCTAGTAGAGGTTCCTAGAAAATCCATTAAAAAATGTTAAGATGTGTTTTAGTGAAAATTAGAGTACATGCTCAGAACATAGACATGAATACAGAACAAGTCAAGTATTCATTCGGTTCAAAATTTCATATTTATCCAAAGAAATGTAGACTTAAATTATACATAACATTTATTAGTGTTATGCAACATATTTAAGTAAAATAAAGTATACATTGTGCATAAAATAAAAGTACAAAAAGACATTAAAAAAACCATTGTATGATATCTATATTAATCTCTAAATTTTAGAATTCTTTCAATTTACAATTGATCACTATATATAGAACTTACAAAGCTATGGCGCTTCAAATTCTATCTTTTTGATTTATAGTTCTAATAAGTCTTTTTGTATTTTGCATTCGTTTGGACTACATACATGGATGAATACATACAAAATGATATATGTTATACAAATTTTATACATCACCAATTTTTCATGCATCTACACTCTGTGATTTTACAATCCTATCCTACTACCAACACTTTTTTGAACTTAAAAAGTTGTCTTGTCTTGAGACAAAGTCATATAAAGTGTGTAAAGTGCTAAAATTGATGGAGTTACCTATTCAGAGAGGGTGTCATTTACCAATTTTCACCTCTTGCACACCACTTATCTACCATTGTGGGTTTTTGACTAACTAGTGTACCAATCTATTGTCCTTATGGGTTTTCAATAGAATAACATATCTAGGAGACCACCATTTATGGATTTTCAACTATCTTGATCCCACTCTTAATGCTTAGGGCCTTTCAAACTTTAAAACAATTAAAAAATATTTAAAATTTAGAGAGAAGGTTGAGGCATAATGTTTTTTGGTTAGAACTAGAGGATGTTACAAAGATGGTACTGCTAGAGTTGTTATTGAGGAAGTCACACCCACAAAATCTGCCATTAGAGGCATTTGCTATGAATTGATGGTTGGTTGTGTAACTTTGGCATATTTTATTTGGTGGAGTTCTTGTTGGAGTTATTTAGGTGTAATGAATAGGGGTTCCTTGATGATTTATATGATATAACTTGTTAACGATTAAAATTATAACATCAATGAATTGAGCCTTTCACCTATTATGAATGTTAAGATGAAATTGTATCGATCTAATAATTAGGGTCTAAAAGATGTGCGAGGGTTTTTTTAATATATTCTAAGGAATAAAAAATCTATCATAGATCAACAATAATTCATTATAATTTTAGAAACCAAATATTTCTTTGAATCAAATGAAGGAAATAAATTATAAAAATATAATCTAATATTCCACTTGATAGAGAAAACCTATAAATTAGATAGTCTCTTGAAGAAAAGATTTATGTTCCTTATAGTATATCTTCATTTAATAAAATTGTCTATAATCGATGCATTTTTTTTTGGAGAAAAATATTTAGAAAGAGAGAGACTGGAAGCTTGGAGCTTTGCAATTGTGGATGAAGAGTCATCCTCCATTAATGGTGTTTCATGATTTTTTATTATGGCTCATCTTGGTCACCTTTACCTTCTTGGTTCTTATTGTTTCTACCTTTCTTTGTGTTAGAGGTGGTTTTTAATTTTAAGTTTTTCCCATTTTATTTTGTTTTGTGTTTTTTTTGCTTTATTTTATGTTGTCATTAAGACTACCTATGTTCTCTTAGCTGGAGTGCACCGCTGACATGTGCATCCTTTCCTAGACATTACTCATGTTGCCTTTAGAATTGCAAAGGGGCATGTATGTATTAATTGAAGGTTTATGAAAACCCTTAGATTTGATGGGTGAGAGTGTAAAGAGGAGGGGAAGAATGGTGGGTTTAATGAAATAAATGATGTTGTGAGGCATGATAAGGGTGGCGGTAATACAAGCTATGATTCTATCTTATCTCAGGTGGAAACTAAAATGACTGGAACTTTGAAGCAACTATTCAACAAATTTCTATGACTAGAGGAAGTGGACAGGCATTCAAAAGGAGCATAATTTTTGGCACGTAGGGAAGATTATGGCAAGTAGTAGTAGAGGGAAGGCCAAATCGATAAGTCCCTTAGCCTCCCTAAAACCCTAACCATCACTCTAAATGTTTCCATGGAATTTGACCTTCAGCAAGAGGAAACCATAATTAAAAATGTATGGATTTTATTTATTTATTTAAATAAAAATTCACTTCCTTCTAGAAATTTCTTTGATAATTGGTTAAATTCTGTGTGGAACAAAAAATTGGGGTTGTATATTAATTTTTGCAGGATTTTGTAGACAAGGGTTTTCATGATATTATTTAAAAACTCCAATATGTAACATAGGGAAATCAATAAGCCCTTATGGAATGTCAGCCAATCAATCTTCAAGGCTATCCCTTAGTCTCCTAAAATGGACTGTAATGACCTTATTTTCAAAACTTCCCCCAGATGTGTTGACATTGAGGAAGTGTCGATTTAGCGCTGAAATTTTCTTTCGTAGGCACTGAAACCCCTTAGTGAAGTTTTGAGGATTGAAGATACTAGAAGATCCCTTGCACATAATAATTTTAGGGTTTTAATACATATCAAACCCTTAAATTTTTTCCTACAATCACTCAATTTTAAAATTAAAGGGAAATCTCACAGTTGTGCTCTCAAAGGTCTTGGTGGTTTGAATCTCTATTTCTTTTGTAAAAAGGATGGTCACCTTAAGAAAAAATTTCCTCTATTGGCCAATAAAAGTAACATCCCTTATAAACAACAAGAAAATGACACCACAAAATATGAGAATGTGTTGAATAATTTTTAGGTGTTTGAAAATCTTATGTTTTCAAGTGTACCATTGAAAGACAGTGCCTCCACTAGTGAGGTTTTTGACACGCATGGGCCTAATTCTCAAGGTGAGTGTGGCTTGGAAGGTCCTCCCATTAATTCTCAAGTTCATGATTCACCATAGACTGATGGTGATAATCCTTCACTTGGCCTGGTTGAGTGCCCCATTGACAACTTGGATGATGCTTTCTTGGAACAAAAACACTTCAAGGATCATTCCTTTGAGGAATATGTGGTAATCCTTGTTGAGGCCCCTAAACTAAAAAATATTTCACCTTCTACCTCGAATGGAAGCACTCTTGATAAGTCTTCTAATGATGCTACACCAATGGTTATCTCCCTAGAGAAAGAAGCTACAGGCTCCCCCATCAATGAGATGGAGCTCTCAGATGGAGTTATCATGAAAAACAATAAATCTATAGGGGTGGATAATTGGATGTCCAAAGGGGGTGAAAAAGACTTAAAATGGACTTGAGTCTAGATCAAAATTATCACACCATGCCCAAGGAGAGAGAGAAAAATATATTGACTAAGGAGGGGCTTCCTAATATGTAGGAACCCCCTCTAAAAAGAAGGGAAAGGAAAATAAAGCCTTGGAATACTTTACCAGGTTATACAATGGTGGGTCTAAGCCCCATGGTTAATCGAATTGACCTCTAAACTCTCCCCCTTGTTTTCCATATGGATTTTCTATTGGAATGTAAGAGGGCTAGATTTTCTAGATAAAAATATAGTGGTAAGACAGTTTAGACCCTTGAGAGACAATCTTGATTTTCTCTTTTTACAAGAAGTGAAGGCTATCGGTACCCAACTTTCCATGGTCTTAAATTTTATCTGATCCAATGCTCCTCATTTTTTATTAGTCATCATAGAGGAAAAGGGGGGCCTCTATCCTAATTAGCACCTTATGGAAAGACAATATTATCGACCTTGGTATTTCTCCATGTAACAGGGTGGTCTGGGTTTTGATAGAATGTCAAAATCAGACCTTGGGTGTGTAACATATACACCCCCAATGACTATAGGGAACATTCTAAATTGTGGAATTGATTATCCATGAATCTTAAAAATTTCCCTTGCATTTTTGGTTGTGACTTCAAAATGGTGGAGGATAAAAAGGAAAAAATTGGAGGGGACCACCTTACACAGAAAGGTAATGAGCTTTTCTTCTAGTCTAAGTGGAACTGAATTCATAAAATTGAAGATCCTCTCTTGAAGGAAAAGAGCCTTAGTAGAGGAATATGGTATAATTGGTGGAATAATTAGAGTAGTAATAGGAGACAATACTCAAGGCCAGATAGACTCTATTTGAACACATAGTCCCTGGTGGTTGATACGGTCATGAGTGGTACTATTGTGACTGTGTTACCCTATACTATGTTGGATCACCATCCTATTTAAATTAATTTATCAATGGTCAAAGACAATAAGAAAGATTCAACAAAGTTCAAAGTGTTATGTAAATTTAGTGTCTCACACCTTGTAGAAAAGGTATGTGTGGAGGGAATTCAAGCTTCATAGAACATTAGTAAAGTTGTCTATAACTCCAATTCTAAAATTGACAACTAGAACTCTAGTATGAAAATTACTAAAATGTTTTCAAGAACTTATGGACAGATCAAAGCTAGGAAGTGCAAAAAATGTGTAAGGGATACTCAAGAGAAGCTTATTTGGGCAGAAGGCCTGCTACATCGTAACCTGACTAATGGGGTTCTTCTTAAATAACTTAACTTATTGAAGCATCAAGTTTTTTAGACATAGTATTACATTGCCAAAGAAGTTTAGATCTGGTCCAGGCTTACCTGGCTTAAGCTTGGTGATAGAGGGTCCAAATTCATCTTTAATTTCTTGTGAATTAAACATACTAAAAACAAGATTAAAGAAATTGAAGTCAATGGACAAAATGTATAGGATGTTGCTAGTATAAAAGGAGACTTATTTAAGTTCTATTCTAACCTTTTCTATTTTGATGGATCAAGTGAATGTATTAAACAAAATAGAGCCTTATGCGAGACATGTATTCTTAGGAAGGTCTCACAAACTCAAGCCTCTTTTTTTGAGGTTGCCATCTCACTTGATGAGGTCAGAAACACCATTGACTCACTAAAATATGATAAGGCTCCAGGGCTGGAAGGACTCCCTATGGAATTATACAAAGTCAACAAGGAATGGATAGCTAAGGAATGTTTGGAGGTATTTAATGAGGCAATTACCTCTGGTACTCTTGGGTCAGACATAACTATAGAGGTGATCATGCTTATATCAAAGGATGGTGATTTATCATCAGTGAATAATTTGAGACCAATTACTCTCCTTAATGTCTCTTACAAGATACAAGCAAAAATCCTTGTAAGGGGAGTGTCCTCATGTTTGCTCTCTGTTATCTCAAAAACTCAGACTGGATTTGTTAAAGGAAGATTAATTTTGGATAATCTAATCACCAGTTGGGAAGGTATGTATTGGGCAAGAGATTTGAACCAAGATGTCAGAATGATCTTGCTTGATTTTGAAAAAGGCTATGATAGAATTGAGTGGCCATTCATCGATAAAATGTTATGAGCTTTTGGGTTCTAAGATAGATTATGTAGAATCATCGATGTTATTTTTAAGGATGTTTCAATGATCATTAAAGTTACTGGGTTGAAGGAAGATTCATTCTGGATAATCTAATCACTAGTTAGAAAGGTACGTATTGGGCAAGAGATTCAAACCAAGATGTCAGAATGATCTTACTTGATTTTGAGAAAGCCTATGATAGAATTGAGTGGCCATTCATCGATAAAATGTTATGAGCTTTTGGATTCCAAGATAGATTATGTAGAATGGTCAATGTTCTTTTTAAGGATGTTTCAGTGATCATTAAAGTCAACGGTGAACTAGTTGACTCCTCTGTGCTTCAATGATCCATAAGACAAGGTTGTCCACCGGCCCCATCACTCTTTGTATTTTTTATAGAGGAATTGCATTAACTCCTTAGGTTTTCAGACATTGGACCTTTGATTATAGGTATCTCACTCTAGAATAATGAATCTCTTCTTAACATCTTATTTACCGATGACACTTCAATATTTGTCACCTAAGACCAGAATAATTTAGAGCAGGCTACAAAAAGGATAAATATCTACTACTCTACCTCAGGTTCTAAAGTTGCAATACATAAATCATACATTCTGAAGTAGAAATATCAACCACCTGATTGATTGACAACATTTGGCTAGAATTGGAAAGGACTAGATGAAATGGTTAGATATTGGGGATTATTTTTTGCCTTAACCCTATCCTAAAAATCATGTGGGAATGGGTCTTTAATAAAATAAATAATAAAATTGACAAATGGTAGGGAAACCTACTACCACTACCAAGCAGAATCCAAAATTGCTAGAATGTTCTTTTTCATATAGCATATACTATGCTTCCTGTTGGTTATTTGGCAAAACACAAGTCAACATGTTATATAGAATTATAAGAGATATCTTTTGTTGTATGGAAGAGCAGGCAAGAAAAGGAATGCAGTCTCATGGAAATTCTACTCAAAATGCAAAAGCATTGGTGGACTGGGTTTAAAGGACCTATGGTTGTAGAGGATAACCTTGGTAGTTAAATGGATTGTCAGAGCTTATATTGGGAATGAGCCTTGGAAGGTACTGGTTAGGAATAATATCATGCAAGGCTCTCCAAAAGGGAAGCCAAATTGGAAAGGATTGAATATTTTTGATTTGCTCATAAGACCTTTTATAGTCAAAGTTGTTGGCTCTCCTATACTTGCATCTATTTATTTTGCCTAGGATTTAACCAATCCTTTCATTACTTCAAAATAGGGTTTTAATTGGCATGCGACTATGTGTCAAGGATATAGATCTATTTGGTGGTACTTGAGTGTCAACCGGATTCTAATGGCCCTCACTAGGGGATGCTCTACCTTTCATTGATACACCAAAACATTGAAGAGCTTTAAGGATCTTTTCCTCCATGGATGCTAGGCTTTATGTTCAGAAATTAAATACAGATTTCAGCTCTTGGATTCTCAATAAAGAATGGTCACCTTGCTTCAAGCTACTCTCAAAGGGAATAACAAGGTGGTATTTATGTAGGATGAGGATGAGTTTCGGGATAGTTTGAAGTGGAAGAAAGGCCTACCTCTGCTGAAATACTCGATGTAGATGCTCTACAAGAAACTTTCCTATTCTAATGTCCCCTACCTTACCCTCAATCATATTTGGTTTGTGCTTGATCCTTTACATGCTTGATCTTTCAGGTTTGCGACAATCTAGTCTTCTTATCTTGAACCTCAGAACTCATGTTTTTAATGGTTACTAATGTATAAAAAGTTGGCTATGGGTGTTATTTTGAATAAATGTAGTCTTGCTAATCCCTTATGTGCCTTCTGTAGTGATGTTGAAATTGTTGAACATGTGTTTTATTCCTACCCATTTGCTATTAACCTATGGAAAAAATGTCTTAAACCTTTGAACATTGTATTCAGATATGAGCTTGGATGGTTAAACATTTATTTTGGATATGCTTGTCCTAAAATTAAAGTTCATCCTTTTTCCATAAATTCTAGCTTATTTTCTCTACTAAAAATCTTTGGTTTTTGTGGAAACAAAGGAATCTGGAGGTGTTTCAAGGTAAGGATAGAGTTCTTACTAACTTCATAATTGAAGTAATTCTTTGGTTTTTTTTCTTTGCATATTTTCTTTTAGTTGAAGATTCCACATGACCAACTTGAAAAGTTTCTAAGGACAGGGTTACTCAAGGTGACTTCAGATTACTTTCTAGACTTAGGAGGATGCCCAAGATTGAGCCCACATCCAAACTAGGCTAGCCTCACCTGATAGTTATGAAGCTACAAATTTTTGAGTTTGAGTAGGAATATATTAAGGATGCCTACTTCAACCAGGCTAAGAAAATAGTAAAGGAGTGGATCACCTCATCGAAGTTAGACAATAATGGTATTGGTGAGTGGGTGGCTACAAATGATAGTGTTTTTTAGGATCTCTATAATGAGAAACATGGTAGGTACATTATCAGGGAGGCTAAGGAAACCTTCACACTATTTGACCTGAACCTTTATCTAGAAATAGGTGATGAGAATGTATTGGTTGGCCCCTCATCTCAGATTCCCTTTCCTAATGTTTCTATTTAGGTAGGGTAAGTAGAAACTTGGCAATAGATTAACGAGAACATTAACATCTTCTATGGAAAGCTGGAGAAGTTGATTGAGGGTGGATGTTTAGTAAACGTGAAAGATGTACTCGAGTATGTAAGGTAGAACAATATGAAAGGTCTCTTGGATAAAGTTGATCATTACCCTACCAAGTTGCTTTTTGGACATCATCTAACTAAAAATGTAAGTGATAAAATCTCCTTAGAGGGGAATACTTTGTCTAGTGTAGATGGTGGCTATGATGGGGAAGGTACTACTTGCAATAGGGTGCTAGACCCACACTTGTGATTTTGCCACTTTTGGGTGGCCTTTGATTACCTTGTGTTTGATCTTGTTATATTGATATGACTGTTTATCTTTTGACTACCTATTTGGTGCCATTACTTGATAAACTATTGGCTCTTTTCATTCGTTGCCTAATTGGCACCCTTTCCTTTGATACTATTTGTCTTTTTTCTATTTTTTTAGGGCTATCTATTTGGAGCTTATTTTAAATTGAATTAGCGAGTATTAAGACTGTGGGTGGGGGATGCCCCACCTCTACGCTTTATTTTATTCGATCCTATGTATATTTTTGACATCTAAGATGCATATATTAACAATTAATCTTCAATATATATATATATATATATATATATATATATATATATATATATATATATATATATATATATATATATAATCTTATGATGTTCATGCTTCACTTAAAATAAGTCCAAGAAAAGAAATTAAAAAAAATCAAAAGATAAATAAAATAACTGACAATGAAAACCAAAGAATGAAAGAGAAATAACAATTAACATAACTAGACAAACAACTACCTTAAAAAAAAACCTAAACCTAAAAAAAAAACTTAATCAAATAAGAAACATTAATAAAAATAAAGACAAAAGTAACTAAAGTAAACTAAACTATTATTAATCGAAGAAAGAAACATTGGACTGAAAAAGATCTAAGAAAGTAATAAATTAAACAACACTAAACTCTAAGAAGATAAAGAAAGTTGTTACCTCTAGACTTAAACTATTAAATGAAGATTAGACTAAATTTTGAAATCAAATAAACAACTAAGAACTAAATAAACTACAAATAATCTAACAATTAAAAGATAGATATTTAAATATTAATAAACAAGTAATCAACAAAAAGGAAATAAAGTCTAACTAAATAAAAAAAGAAAAAAATTAACTAATCTAATCTAATTAACAAATAAAATTAAAATAGAATACAAATTAAAATTAATTTAAATAAAATAAAAATGAAATGTGAGTTTTAAAGAAGAGTTGTCTTAGCAAAAGTAAATGATATTTTATTAAAAATAATATTTCAATACAAATTTTTTTAATATAACAATAAATATAATCTAAATGGATCAACAACATGTCACACATAGTGAAGTATTCATCATTATTTTGGTTAAGTAGTTTAGATTCTACTCATATGACTGCAAACTTGTAATCATCATAAGATATTAAACCTAATAGCTTTCAAATCATCAATTTATAAACTAAACATAAAATAAGGATATACCTGCGTTGATTAAACGTATCACTTAACCGTCAGAGAATGTGTTATTGGTCTAACTATAAGAGTTGTACTATCTCAGAGATATTGCTACAAAAGAGTATGATGATAAACTTTGAAGCAATTCAAAGCCTTCAACAATATCTATTAATGTTCATCCTTTTGATGTCTCTTTGATCTTCTTATTTAATCATCTCTTCAAGAAATAGTTTTATAATAAGTTATAACTAACTCTAGTTAGTTATTAGTTATAACTAAATTATGAAGGATTTATATTTATCTTAATGAATTCTTGCTTAAAGTTGTGCATGTTTCTTTTCAAAACGATGAATAGGTGAAATATGGGATTGAATCTTATATTGGCAAACTACATGTGGAACCTTCATCTGATAAATAAATCTTACTTATACAAATCACTAGCTTTTCTCAATCATATTTGGTTGGACATATGTTACCTATTGACAAGTATGGTTGTATACTTGCCCTGAAATGGAGCAATTTATTGAGAATAATATTAACATTATTTTGTTTAAGATCCGAGAGTTTATTGAGAAAGGTAGTAGGATTGGGAAGGAGAAGATGTTGGAAAAGGTTTTTGAACTCAAGATGAGTCACGTGCACAGTCAATTGGTAGAAAAAAAACTCCTTGAAGTTGAAGGTGGGAAATAACCCTAGTCTAAAAGTAGGTTTGATTGAAATGGATTCGAAAAAAAAATTGGGACTTGGTTATGAGGAGAAGTAGAAGGGACCTAAGGATGCAGAGAGAAATGTTGAAAGTGGCACCGCTTGATGTCCTTAGGTTTGTTGTTGATCTCGCTAGTTTGGTACATTTGTTCTTGTGTCTAGTGTTAGGTTGTGGAGCTAAAAGCTTCAACTATGCAGACATGGAGGAGGTTGCTGAGTTCCAGGGGTACTGGCATCGATAGTGTAACTGACGTCGGTCATCCACAGTGTAAAAGGCAACTGGCATTGGCAGGAGTCAGCCGACATCGGTCACCTCCAGGCAGACAGGGACTGACGTCGGTCACCTGTGCGGTCCAAAACTATTTGTTGCATGAATAGTTAGTTCGTTGAACTGAGTGTTTGCATGTAAAGGCTATTTTAAGTCTTGAGCTGCATGTCTAATTATTGTAAATTAGAAGTCTTAGTTATTGTTTAGTCTGGGAGCTATTTATAGACCCATTGGCATGTATTGTAGTTAGGGCAAATAGAGGAAGGCAAGGAAGTTCCTTCCACAAGTGTAAGATCATTGATTTGCAGGTTGTTGCAAGATCAGAGAAGATCTACATGGTAAGTATGGTCTATTAATTTTTAGGTTGTTTCAAGCTCATGGAAGATCTACTTAAAGTACTTTGAGTACTTGTGTACTGGCAGGGTTATTATTGACCAGTTGGAGGTGAACACCAATTCTGTGTTTGAGTTGTGTGTTGTGACCATTTTGGTAGGAGAGTGAACTCTTGATTGAGAATTGCTGTACACTTGAGGTGTGGGAATCCTCTGAGAGGTGTAGAGAAGAAGTGGCATCTTCTTTATTGTATTTTCTTTCTGTATGAGTATTAATACAAGATTATGTATTGTCTCTCATATTCTATGCTATGTGTGAATTCTAGTTACTTGTTCAATCTGGTATAATTCTGTGTTTAGTTGCTTATACAAGGTAATCATATATACTCTTATTGGTGGAGTAGGATCCTGACAAGTGGTATCAGAGCTTTTGGTTGGGTTTACTAACAGGTTGTGTGAGATATGGTTAGTGTGTTGATTACAGGTTACTCACAGGGGTTTTTGTTTGAGTGGGAGTATAGCAATGGCAGATGAAAGTAAGCTGTGAATGGAGAAGTTTAATGGCAAGAACTACCAATTATAGAGGATGCAGATAGAAGATTATCTGTATCAGAAAAATTTATACTTACCGTTGGGTGGGGTTGCAAGCAAGCTCACAGATATGAAGGATGAAGAATGGAACATTCTTGATCAGAAGGCTCTGGGATCTATAAGATTGAGTCTTGCATCGTCTGTGATTTCCAACTTATCACAGTGTAAGACAACGATAGAGTTGATGGAATCTTTGGCAAATTTATATGAAAAACCCTCCACTTCGAATAAGGTATTTCTTATGAAGCAATTATTTAATTTGCAAATATTGGATGGTGGATCTGTACATAGTCATCTTAGTGATTTCCATGGTTTGGTAAACCAGTTAAGTTTAGTCAATATTGTTTTTGATGATGAAATTAAAGCTCTCTTAATCTTGTGCTCATTACCTGAAAGTTGGGAGAGTTTGGTAATGGCAGTTAGCAATACTGCGTCTGTTTCTAAAATCTTAAAAGTGGATGATGTTTCGAGTGTAATCTTGAATGAAGAGATTCATAGGAAAAGCACAGGTGAATCATCAGGAATTGCTTTGAGTGTTGAAAGTAGGGGAAGGCAAAGAGAGAAGATCGAGCATGGGAGATCAAGGTCAAAGATAGGCAGGAGATCCAAATCCAAGTATGGCAGAATAACCTGCTGGAAGTGTGGAAAGCAAGGCCACTTAAAGAGAGATTACATGTCGGTTGTAGATTAGCATGAAGGACATGAAGAAGAAGCAAATGTTGTAGATTATGTTGCACAAGATGCTCTGGTATGTTCCTTGGATAAAGTAGAATCTTGGATTTTAGATTTTGGTGCCTCTTTTCATGCATCCCCAAATAGGGAATTTTTTCATGAGTATGTCCAGGGAGACTTTGGAGAAATTTATTTAGTGGATGGTAAGACTTGTCAAATGGTTGGAAAAGGGAAAGTGGAGCTGAAATTGCAGACGAGCAACACATGGGTGTTGAAGGAAGTTATGCATGTCCCAGTCCTGAAGCAGAGTTTGATTTCTATTGGAAGTTTGGGTGATGAGGGTTACATAGTAACTCTCACAATGGACTCTTGAAAAGTTTCCAAGGGTGCACTTGTTGTAGCTAGAGGTAAGAAAGTAGGTATGCTTTATCTATCTACTTCTATTATTGATTCTCCTTCTAGTTTATCTACTTCAGTTTTAGATTCAAAGCTGTGGCCTAATAGGCTTGGTCACATGGATAAGAAGGAGATGCATGTTCTTGAGTCAAAGGGCATGCTTTTGATTTTGAGAAGCATGGATCATGATTTTTGTATGCAGAAGAAGAAAGTGACATTTCTTGAGAAATCTGATGTTCGTGACAAGAATAGGAAAGCCTTGGTTTTTAAGGAGAAGATGACGAACAGGATCAGTCACAGGGGCTGAGGAATTTTGAGCAGAGCAAGGTTGATTTGGACATGGTTTTGATCCAAAAGGAGCTCGCGAGAAAAAGTCATTTCTCACAAGCAAAACACAGAGACTGACGTCGATTAGAAAACTAACGTTGATGTCTAGACAGGGACTGATGTTGGCTATGTGCAGACTGATGTCGGTGACTCAGGGCAGGTAACAATTAGCGTTAGCCAGGGAAATTGACGTTGGCAAGGTGGCAGTCGCATGGAACTGACATCGGTTGATGTTGGTCGGGTGAAGACTGAGATGTGACTGACATCAGTCACTGAGACAAATTTTTGGTGGACATCAAGCTGTCAAGGAGTCTCAAGCGCCCATATGGAGGATTGAAGTGGTAAGTAAGTCTTAAATTCATCATTTCCCTTCTTTACACTACTTGTTGCTCACTGATGGTCAAGAACCAAGAAGTTGTTAAAGAAGTAGAGCAGGTAGATCTAAGAAATAGTGGGAGCATGGCATGACTCAGGGATGTGATTCTTTGGAGAAGGACCAAATGAGAGTGTTTGGTATAGTTGCAAGCTGGAAGAAAGCACTGAGAGATGAATGGATGTTCAGGATGAAGAAGAGCGGAAATAGACACGTGAGATGGAAGGCCAGGGTATATAGTCTTGAGTTAGTTGCAGGACAATGGAGGTTTGACCATTGTGTTTCTCTTTACCAGGTTGGATAATATTAGCTATATTATCCTGTCATTGTATTGTGTGCTTGTTGCAGGGTTACACATACAGGGAGATGACTGAACTAAAGGTAAAGTTAGTTCAGAGGAGTGTCATGAGGAATCTGGGAGCAACAAGATTCTTTGGCATGAGTGTGTTCTAGGGACATGGACGGTCACAAGTTGATTTTGTCTCTGGATGATTGTGTGATACCGGGTAGCATGCCGATGGTTGAACAGTTCATAGAATAGGGTCCTGATTCACATAATGAGGTTAAGTGCATGGTATGTACTAGACCTAAGTTTTTTCAAGCAGTGGGAGTTGTCAGAAAGTTTGGAGCCAATTTGAGAAAGAAGCACTGGAGGGAAGTTTAGTGGATTCTCAGGTATTTGAGAGGGACCAGCAACAGGTGTGCATGCTATGTAGGGTCAAGTTTCTTTTCTACAAGGTTTGTACATGCGGATGCGGCAGGTGATTTGGATGACAGGAGGTGCACCATAGGATTTGTGGTGGTTGGTATTCAAGAGTAATTTTGAAGAGGGATACATAGCTAGGGAACAAACTAGATGATGTACAGGTATAGGTACAGTTGCAGCTATTTATCTCCAAGTGGGAGATTGTTAGGTTGTGGAGCTAAAAGCTTCAACTATGCAAACATGCAGGAGGTTGTTGAGTTCCAGGGGTACCGGTGTCGGCAGTGTAATTGATGTTGGTCATCCACAGTGCAAAAGGAAATCGGTATCGATAGGATTTGACTGACGTCGGTCACCTCTAGGCAGATAGGGACTGACGTCGGTCACCTGTGCAGCCTAGAACTGTTTGTTACACAAATATTTAGTTTGTTAAACCAAGTGTTTGCATGTAAAGGCTATTTTAAGTCTTGAGTTGCGTGTCTAATTATTTTAAATTAGAAGTCTTAGTTATTTTTTAGTCTGGGAGCTATTTATAGACCCATTGGCATGTATTGTAGTTAGGGCAAATAGAGGAAGGCAAGGAAGTTCCTTCCACAAGTGTAAGATCATTGATTTGCAGGTTGTTGCAAGATCAGAGAAGATCTACATGGTAAGTATGGTCTGTTGATTTGCAAGTTGTTGCAAGCTCATGGGAGATCTACTTGAAGTACTTTGAGTACTTGTGTACTGGCAGGGTTATTACTGACCAGTTGGAGGTGAACACCAATTCTGTGTTTGAGTTGTGTGTTGTGACCGTTTTGGTAGGAGAGTGAACTCTTGATTAAGAATTACTATACACTTGAGGTGTGGGAATCCTCTGAGAGGTGTGGAGAAGAAGTGGCATCTTCTTTATTGTATTTTCTTTCTGTATGAGTATTAATACAAGATTGTGTATTGTCTCTCATATTCTGTGCTATGTGTGAATTCTAGTTACTTGTTCAATCTAGTATAATTCTGTGTTTAGTTGTTTATACAAGGTAATCATATATACTCTTATTGGTGGAGTAGGATCCTGACATCTAGTTTTATATTACGTGAGTGTTTACTTGGCCAAATGTGTATGTATTTAAGACTATGTTACTAAGGTAGTTTTTGTTCTGTTGGGATCTATTTAAGACCTTCTTTCTGAGTTTTTTAAACTGTTTTTTCACATGACATATAATATTTTTATGTAAATGATCTTTCAATATTAAAAATAATAATAAGTGTGAGTAGATGTCATTTTTATAACTAAAATTTGAATAAAAAGTAGCCATCACAATAAGTTAAATCAAATAAGTAGTGAATTAAATGATGACACATAGGTACACACCAAATACACCACCTAATCCTCAAGTAACAGTCCACCTTAATTTTCTTTGTATTTAAAACCATTCAATTTAAAACCTTACATAAGTGTTTTCCACATAATTTAAATACCTAAAACATAATTTGTAATGAAAAATTATAATCTATTAAAAAATATTTTTATGTAATTATGTGACATTTACATGACTATATACACCCCTTAACTTAAAGCCTAGGATGACTAACTCCACTCCCTTAGAAGAATCACACTTCAACTAAAACAAAATAAACATTCCTTTTTAAAGTCCTCTCTATCCTCTCAATTTTTCAAGTACACATCTACATAAAAAACCACTAATGATATGGTCATATCAAATGTACATTCTCATTAATGCCTTAAAAAATGACTATCATATGGATTGAAGAATCAACACGCCACACCAAACTTTGTTCCTCTTTTCTTGCTGAAAATTTGTTGCTCCTTTAGAACTGGCAAAAACAACTCCTTTCCTTCTGTTCTTTCAGAAATATGAAATATAATTGCCCCTTAAAAATTAACCAAAACAAAACAAAAACAAAATAAAGCTGAATGTTAGTAATTAACAAAATTTCTTTCCTTAAAAAACTAGAAATATGATTGCCCCTTGAAAGGAGTATCCATTTGAATACCTGCATCGTGTAAATGCAATTCCTTACTATTGCATTGTTGCAAGGGAAGTTGCAGATGTTTCATTTTATCTTCAATATCTGCCATGTAAATTATAGTCCTCTCCAGGCAGCTACTGCAGCTCTATTCAAACAAACTTGACAAATCCTCAAGCTTCAGACAGTTTTTGATGTGCAGCTTTTTGGAATCGCATATTCCTATCACTGTTTTCAAATTAATACAATCAGTCACATCAAGACGATGCAGTGTTCTGGGCACTGTTATGCTCTACAGCTTCCTACATTTTATAATGTTAATCCATGAAATCTTTTGAGAGCAAGTCAGAAATGGAAGATGCTGAAGTTGCAGACATTTAGATATCCATAAAAAAAATTGTTAGAATCAAGAGAGCATGTAAAAATAAGAACTTAAACAAATAAACAAGAACTGAACCCAATTGCTATAACAATCTCTTGAAAAATAAGATTTTATTGATCTTCAATTTTCCTTTTTTACAATGCTGTGCCCAAGGCATCTTTAAATAGAATTGAATCCAAAAATAACTGATTGATTAACTAATCCTTAACTAATCATCTAACTGCTTAAACAAACTGATTGTTAAGTGCTTAAACTAGCTAATAACTAATTGTTAGTTAACTAACTGAATGTGAACTACTTCTTTAATAGTTTAACTAAATGTTTAATAACTGATTGTTCACAGTTGCATGCATGAGGAGTGGAGAAATTAACTCTTGTTCATCTTGAGTTTCTAACATTCCCCCTTAATTTCTACCACTTACAATTTTAGCATTCACAATGCCTAAATTTTGTCTCAAATAATCAAAGGTATCTTTTGCTAATGCCTTTGTAAATATATCTGCCAATTAATCTTCAGATCTGCAGAAGTCTAGATGGATTTTTCCATTGTTCACTAACTCTATGATAAAGTGAAATCTTGTATCAATGTGCTTGCTCCTCTTATGAAACACATTATTTTTTGATAATGCAATTGTTGATTTGTTGTCACAAAATATTGGTGTTGACTCCTTCAGTGCTTGTAATAAATCTTTCAATATTATTCTCATCCAAGTTGCTTGACATGTTGCTGATGTGGCTGCTACATACTCTGCTTCACCTGATGAAAGTGTCACTATAGGCTACTTTTTGGATTCCCATGTGACCACACCTGTGCCTAAAAGAAAGGCATGTCTAGAAGTACTCTTCCTATCATCAACGCTTCCTGAAAAATCACTATCTGTAAAACCAATAAAACTAAAATTGTTAGTTGTGGAGTATAAAATTCCATATTCTATAGTTCCTACCACATATCTCAATATCTTTTTTCCAACTTGCCAATGTGAGTCTTTTGGTGACTCCATGAATCTTGAGATTAAATTAACCCCATACATGATATCTGGTCTAGTAGCTATAAGATACATCAAACTGCCAACTAGTCTTTTGAATGTTGTAGAATCAACATTAGACCCTTGGTCTTCTTTGCTAAGTTTGGTCCCTGTAGCAACTGGTGTAGGTGCTGGTTTACCATTCAGCATCTTAAATCTCCTTAACACATCCTTTGCATATTTAGTTTGACAGATAAAAATTCCTTTCTCTGATTGTACAACTTCTATTCCCAAAAAATACTTCATTAATCCCAAATTTGTCATTTCAAATTCTTTCTTCATTGCTGATTTAAAAGTGTCTATAGACAAATTTCCAGTAAAAATCAAATCATCAACATATAAACACACAATCAAATCTGACCTTCTTTGTTGATTTTTGTGTACAAAGTAGGCTCACTATTGCTTCTGTTGAATCCATTGTTTATCATATATGAATCAATCCTGCTATACCATGCTCTTGGTGCTTGTTTGAGACCATAAAGAGCCTTCTTCAATATTTAAACTTTCTCTTCATGTCCTTGTACTTCATAACCTGTGGGCTATTTCACATATACTTCTTCATTTAAAAAACCATTCAAGAAAGCTAATTTTACATCCATTTGATATACATACCAATTATTTTGAGCAGCTATTGCTAAAACCATTCTAATAGTATCCAGTCTAGCAACTGGAGCAAATGTTTCATTATAATCAACTCCATGTTCTTGTGCAAAACTTTTTGCTACTAACCTTGCCTTGTGCTTTTCAACATTTCCATCTACATCAAATTTAGTCTTATAAACCCATTTGACTCCAATACAATCCTTACCTTCAGGTAAAATAGTTAGATCCCATGTTTTATTTCTTTCAATAGCATTCAACTCTTTATCCATTATTTTTAGCCAATGTTCCTCATTAACTGCTTCTTCATAATACATAGAATCATGAGTGAAAAGAGCAAAATTTGAAACCAAATCTAATTTTTCTTCTTGATTATAAATCTCATTCAAATTTCTCATTTTCTTACCTTTAATTCTGGATCTTAAAGTAGAAAGAGTTAGATCTGATTGATCACTTAATTGCAAATTTGGAGTAGGGTGACATGCATGACTAGATGATTCACCTTGTTCATACCTCCTAGGTGTTCTTATTGGAGTGCTTGTTCCTGCTTTTGGAGAGGATTATCCACCTTGAAAATTTTATTCTTTAGATTCTTCTTCATTCTATGGAATTGGTGCTCCAATTGTGATGGTGCTACCATCCCATACTTCTTCTTCCTTAAATTCAACATCTCTGCTAATAATCACTTGCTTTGAAATAGGGTTATACAACTTATAAGCCTTTAACTTTTCACTATAGCCAATAAAAATGCATTTCTCACCTCTATCATCAAGTTTTCTTCTCAATTTAGATGGTATAAGAGAATATGCTATACAACCAAAAATTCTGAAATGATGTACACAATATTTCTTACCACTCCACACTTCTTGTGGAATTTGATCTCTGACACTCTTTGTTGGGCTTCTATTCAGAATATACACTTCACATGCTACTGCTTCTGCCCAGTATTCATTTGACAAGTGTTTAGCTTTCAACATGCTTCTAGCCATCTCCATTATTGTTCTATTCTTTCTTTTTACTACACCATTCTGTTGTGGTGTGTACCTTGTAGTCAATTGCCTTTTGATGCCATGATATCTGCAAAAATATTGAAATTAATTAGACATATATTCACCTCCTCTATCTAATCTAAGTACTTTGATATAATGGCCACTCTGCTTTTCAACCATTGCCTTGAATTCTTTAAACTTTCCAAAGGCTTCAGACTTATTTTTGAGAAAGTATATCCATGTCTTTCTATTAAAGTCATCAATGAAGGTTAGAAAATAAGTACTACCTCCAAGTGATGTAACTTGCATTGGTCCACATAAATCACTATGGACTAGCTCCAATATTACCTTAGCTCTATATGAGGCTCCTACTGGAAAGCTCTCTCTATGTTGTTTTGCCAAAATACAACTGTCACATGAACTTCCTCGCTATTCTATTGGTGGTAATCCCTTCACCATATTTTTCTTTTGTAACAAATTTAAACCTCCAAAATTTAAATGTCCATACCTTAATTGCCATAGCCATGATTGATCTAGATGCATGGTTTTGAAGTGGGCTTCCTCTTCTCCTTGGATGCACTGAATATGAAGAGGGAACATCCGATTCTTGGTCATCTCCACTTTTCCTATCAACCTGTCACTTGGAAAGTTGTCCAGTATTGTGTAAGCATTATCCATAAAGGATACTCTGTAACCTTTCTGTACTAACTGTCCAACACTTAAAATATTATGCTTTAGTCTAGGTACAAAATAAACATCAGGTATAAGCCTTCTTTCACCATTCTTTGCCAAAACATTTATGACACCTTTACCCATGACATCTACTGTGATATCATTTCTTAATTTAAATTTTGATTTTACAGAATCATCAAGACTAGCAAAAAATTATTTATTCCCTGTCATATGATTACTGCATCCACTATCTAAGAACCAAATATCTCTAGCTTTTTCTTGAGTAACATTACAAGTAAGAAATAAGCTTCCAAGATTAGAACTAGATTCACCTGTGTAATTAGCATTCTACTTGTACACATATCCTTGTTTACTTCTGTAGTCACTTGCATAATGACCATATTTCTTGCAGTAATAACATTGAATATTAGATTTATCAAACCTTTGTGAACTTTTCTGGAAGTGATTGTTGCCACGTCCACTACTGCTGTAGTTTTGATTACTATTTTCACCTTCATCTAGATTGTTCCTTCCATATCTGCCTCTACCTCTGCCTCTTCCTCTAAAGTTTGACTTGGCTCTTCCTCTTCCTCTACCAAATGATACCTGTGACTTGAAAGCATTCTCAAGTGAAGTATTGTTATTTTTATTCATTTTGGATTCATGTGTTAATAAAGAACCCATTAATTCATCTACAAATAACTATTCTAAATCTTTGGTTTCCTCAATAGCTACAACTATTGCACCAAATTTACTGGGTAAACATCTGAGTATTTTTTATATGATCTTCTAATCCATGATATATTCTCCATTATATCTAATTTGATTCACTATATTCAACACTTGACCCATAAACTAGTCTATTGAATCTGAATCATTCATTTGCCAATTTTCAAAACTTCTCCTAAGAGATTGCAATTTAGCAATTTTTACCTTTGTATTACCTCTATAGGTAGTCTCCAAGATTTTTCATGCCTCTCTGGATCTTGTTGCTACTGCAACTCTAAAAAATATAGATTCATCCAATGCTTGTTGGATGAGAAATAAAGATTTTGCATCTTTTTTCTTGTTTTCTTTAAGCTCATCTTTTTGTGCTCGATTTAATGCTAGATGGGCTACCTCATCCTGCAGTTCTACAAAACCACTCTCTACCAGATCCCAAACATCTTGTGAGCAAAATAAAGTTCACATCTTAATTGCCTAAAAATCGTAATTCTTACCATTGAAAATGGGAATTTGAAGCTGTGAAATACTGTTGTTCACTGCCATGTCTCACGCTGAAATGACTTTTTGGTTTTCTATTTTTGAACACAGTCATTGACATCAGTTAAACTATTGAGGTCGGTTAGATAATAGTGCCGATGTTAGTTCTATTGCCGATGTCAGTCTGTGTGTCAGCCAACATTGGTTAGACTGCCGATGTCGGTAGCTACACTGCTTGCTGACAATTCTTGTACTTTTCCTTCACACATTAGACTGCGACTGCTTCGCTCTCCTTTGTTCTTGGTGCCTCCCTACTGGCTACTTTCCTAACCAGGCTCTGATACCAATTTTTTAAAATTAAGAGAGCATGCAAAAATAAGAACTTAAACAAATAAATAAGAATTGAACCCAATTGCTATAACAATCTCTTGAAAAATAAGATTTTATTGATCTTCAATTTTCCTTTTTTACAATGCTGTGCCCAAGGCATCTTTAAATAGAATTGAATCCAAAAATAATTGATTGATTAACTTATCCTTAACTAATCATCTAACTACTTAAACAAGCTGATTGTTAAGTGCTTAAAATAACTGATATCTAACTGTTAGTTAACTAACTGAATGTGAACTACTTCTTTAATAGTTAAATAACTGTTTGATAACTGATTGTTCACTAACTAATTATTCACAGCTGCATGTATGAGGAGTGGATAAATTAACTCTTGTTCATCTTGAGTTTCTAAAAAATACTAGATCAAGGTTACTTGACACTATTTCCATATTTTTACAATCTTTCAATGTAAGACGCTTGACCTTCTGGCACCCTTCAATTGTAACCATCTCAAGTGAACATAGGGAGGAGAGATATGACAAGTACTCAAGCTCACGACAATTATGGATGTTTAATATCACAAGCCCAAAATTTTTAGATAACCCAGCTACTCTTTTCAAGCTTGTACAATCATTCAGGTCAATATATTTCAGATTTTTACAATGATCAATTACATGTTAGAGACTCAAGTTGAATTGAAGTTAATTTCTCCACTTCTCATGCATGCAATTGTAAGCAATCAGTTAATAAACTGATAGTTGAGCAATCAGTTAGTAAACTGATAGTTGAGCAATTAGTTAGTTAACAAACAGTTAGTTAAACTGTTTGAGTATTTATTAGAGAGTTAGTTTGCATGGAAAAACTAAAATTAGTCTTGAGTTTATTTTCTAATTATTATATGGATTCAAATCTATTTAAAGATGCTTGGGTGTATCATTATAAGCAAGAAAAATTGAAGATCAATAAAATCTTTTTCTTTCAAGAGATTGATGTAGCAATTGGATTTTTTCTTGTTTATTTGTTTTAGTTCTTGTTTTATATGCTCTCTTGATTCTAACAGATTGGTATCAGATCCTGGTAAGGATTTGTGCAGCAAAAGCACAAGGAGAAGTGGAGATTGTAAAAGTGTGCAATTAGCAGAAGCACACATCAGCTGTAGTCAGAGACTAACATCAGCCGACTCTAAGACTGACATCAACAGTGTAATCAACGTCGGTAGTATTAGTGATTGACATCGGTAGTTTAACCGATGTCGGCAGTATTAGTGACCGATCATGACAGTTTAACCATCATCGGTGACTATGTTTCAAAAATAGAAACCATAAAGTCATTTCAACATGAGAAATGGCAGCAAACAATAGTATTTCACAGCCTCAAATTCCTATTTTCAATTGTAAGAATTATGATTTCTGGGCAATTAAGATGAGAACTTTATTTTGCTCACAAGATGTATGAAATTTGGTAGAGAGTGGTTTTGTAGAACTGTAGGATGAGGTAGCCCATCTGACATTAAATCAAGCACAAAAGGACTAGCTTAAAGAGAATAGGAAGAAAGATGCAAAAGCTTTATTTCTCATCCAACAGGCATTGGATGAATCTATATTTTCTAGAATTGCAGCAACAATAAGATCTAGAGAGGCATGGAAAATATTGAAGAATACCTATAGAGGTAATACAAAGGTAAAAATTGCTAAATTGCAATCTCTTAGGAGAACTTTTAAAATTTTGCAAATGAATGAATTAGAATCTATAGACCAATTTATGGGTCAAGTTTTGAATATAGTGAATCAAAAAAGATCTAATGGAGAAACTATGATGGATCAAAAGATCATAGAGAAAGTATTCAGATGTTTACCCAGTAAATTTGATGGTATAGTTGTAGCTATTGAGAAAATCAAGGATTTGGAACAATTGTCTGTAGATGAATTAATGGGTTCTTTGTTAACACATGAATCTAGAATGAATAGGAATAATACTTCTCTTGAGAATGCCTTTAAGTCACAAGTATCAGTTGGCAGAGGAAGAGGAAGAGCCAGGTCAAGCTTCAGAGGAAGAGGCAGAGGCATATATGGAAGGAATAATTTAGATGAAGGTGAGAATAGTAATCAAAACTATAGCAGTAGAGGATGTGGCAACAACCACTTCCAACAAGGTTCACAGAGGTTTGAAAAATCTAATGTTCAATGTTATTATTGTAAGAAATATGGTCATTATGTAAGTGACTGCAGAAGTAAACAGGGATATGTGTACAAGCAAAATGTTAATTACACAGGTGAATCTAGTTCTAATCTAGGTGAATCTAGTTCTAATTGTGGAAGCTTATTTCTTACTTGTAATGTTACTCAAGAAAAAACTAGTGATATTTGGTTCTTAGATAGTGGATGCAGTAATCATATGACAAGAAATAAAGAATTTTTTGCTAGTCTTGATGATTCTGTAAAATCAAAAGTGAAATTAGGAAATGATATAACAGTAGATGTCATGGGTAAAGGTGTCATAAATGTTTTGGCCAAGAATGGTGAAAGAAGGTTTATACCTGATGTTTATTTTGTACCTAGACTAAAACATAATCTTTTGAGTGTTGGTCAGTTAATTCAAAAAGGTTACAGAGTATCCTTTATGGATAATGTTTGCACAATACTGGACAAGTGTCCAAGTGACAGGTTAATAGGAAAAGTGGAGATGACCAAGAATCGGATGTTCCCTCTTCATATTCAGTGCATCAAAGGAGAAGAGGAAGCCCACTTCAAATCCATACAACTAGACCAATCATGGTTATGGCACTTAAGGTATGGACATTTACATTTTGGAGGTTTAAATTTATTACAAAAGAAAAATATGGTGAAGGGTTTACCACCAATGAAACAGCCAGGAAGTTCATGTGACAGTTGTACTCTGGCAAAACAGCATAGAGAGAGCTTTCTAGTAGGAGCCTCATATAGAGCTAAGATAATATTGGAGTTAGTCCATAGTGATTTATGTGGATCAATGCAAACTCCATCATTTAGAGGTAGTACTTATTTTCTAACCTTCATTGATGACTTTAGCAGAAAGACTTGGATATATTTTCTCAAAAACAAATCTGAAGCCTTTGGAAAGTTTAAAAAATTCAAGGCAATGGTTGAAAATCAGAGTGGCCGTTATATCAAGGTACTTAGATTAGATAGAGGAGGTGAATATATGTCTAATTAATTTTAAGATTTTTGCAGATATCATGGAATCAAAAGGCAATTGACTACAAGGTACACACCATAGCAGAATGGTGTAGCAGAAAGAAAGAATAGAATAATCATGGAAATGGCAAGAAGCATGTTGAAAGCCAAACACTTATCAAATGAATATTGGGCAGAAGCAGTAGCATGTGCAGTGTATATTCTGAATAGAAGCCCAACAAAGAGTGTTAGAGATCGAGTTCCACAAGAAGCATGGAGTGATAAGAAATATAGTGTATATCATTTCATAATTTTTGGTTGTGTTGCATATTCTCTTATACCATCTAAATTGAAAAGAAAACTTGATGATAGAGGTGAGAAATACATTTTTATTGGCTATAGTGAAGAGTCAAAAGCTTATAAGCTATATAACCCTATTTCAAAGCAAGTGATTATTAGCAGAGATGTTGAATTTAAGGAAGCAAAAGCATGGGATGGTAGAACCATCATAGTTGGAGCACCAATTCCATAGAATGAAGAAGAATCTAAAGAATAAAATTTGCAAGGTGAATAATCCTCTCCACAAGCAGGAACAAGCACTCCAATAAGAACACCTAAGAGGTATGAACAAGGTGAATCATCTAGTCATGCATGTCACCCTACTCCAAATTCACAAGTAAGTGATCAATCAGATCCAACTCTTGCTACTTTAAGATCCAGAATTAAAGGTAAGAAAATGAGAAATTTGAATGAGATTTATAATCAAGAAGAAAAAAAATTAGATTTGGTTTCAAATTTTGCTCTTTTCACTCATGATTCTATGTATTATGAAGAAGCAGTTAATGAGGAACATTGGCTAAAAATAATGGATGAAGAGTTGAATGCTATTGAAAGAAATCAAACATGGGATCTAACTATTTTACCTAAAGGTAAGGATTGTATTGGAGTCAAATGGGTTTATAAGACTAAATTTGATGCAGATGGAAATCTTGAAAAGCACAAGGCAAGGTTAGTAACAAAAGGTTTTACACAAGAACATGGAGTTGATTATAATGAAACATTTGCTCTAGTTACTAGATTGGATACTATTAGAATGGTATTATCAATAGTAGCTCAAAATAATTGGTATGTATATCAAATGGATGTAAAATCAGCTTTCTTGAATAGATTTCTAGATGAAGAAGTGTATGTGAAATAGCCCACAGGTTATGAAGTTGAAGGACATGAAGAAAAAGTTTACAAATTGAAGAAGGCTCTTTATGGTCTCAAGCAAGCACCAAGAGCATGGTATAGTAGGATTGATTCTTATATGATAAACAATGGATTTAGTAGAAGCGATAGTGAGCCTACTTTGTACACAAAATTTAACAAAGAAGGTTAGATTTTGATTGTGTGTTTATATGTTGATGATTTGATTTTTACTAAAAATTTGACTATAGACACTTTTAAATCAGCAATGAAGAAAGAATTTGAAATGACAGATTTGGGATTAATGAAGTATTTTTTGGGTATAAAAGTTGAACAATCAGAAAAAAAAAAATTTATCTCTCAAACAAAATATGCAAATGATGTGTTAAAGATATTTAGGATGCTAAATTGTAAACCAACACCTACACCAGTTGCTACAGGGACTAAACTTAGCAAAGAAACCAAGGGTCTAATGTTGATTCTACAATATTCAAAAGACTAGTTGGCAATTTGATGTATCTTACAGCTACTAGACCAGATATCAGTTATGGGGTTAGTTTAATTTCAAGATTCATGGAGTCACCGAAAGACTCACATTGGCAAGTTGGAAAAAGGATATTGAGATATGTGGCAGGAACTACAGATTATGGAATTTTATATTCCACAACTAATGATTTTATTTTGATTGGTTTTACAGTTAGTGATTTTACAGGCAACGTTGATGATAGGAAGAGTACTTCTGGATATGTCTTTATTATAGGCACAGGTGTGGTCACATGGGCATCTAAAAAGAAACCTATAGTGACACTTTCATCAGCTGAAATAGAGTATGTTGCAACCACATTAGCAGCATGCCAAGCAACTTGGATGAGAAGAATATTGAAAGATTTATTACAAGCACAGGAGTCAACACCAATTTTCTGTGATAACAAATCAGCGATCGCTTTATCAAAAAATTATGTGTTTCACGAGAGGAGCAAGCACATTGATACGAGATTTCACTTTATCAGAGAGTTAGTGAACAATGGAGAAATCCATCTGGACTTCTGCAAATCTGAAGATCAATTGGCAGATATATTTACAAAGGCATTACCAAAAGAGACCTTTGATTATTTGAGACAAAATTTAGGCATTGTAAATATTGAAATTGTAAGTGGTAGAAATTAAGGGAGAGTGTTAGAGACTCAAGTTGAATTGGAGTTAATTTCTCCACTCCTCATGCATGCAATTGTAAGCAATCAGTTAGTAAACTGACAGTTGAGCAATCAGTTAATTAACAAACAGTCAGTTAAACTGTTTGAGTATTTGTTAGAGAGTTAGTTTGCATGGAAATATTAAAATTAGTCTTGAGTTTATTTTCTAATTATTGTATGGATTCAAATCTATTTAAAGACACTTGGGTGCATCATTGTAAGCAAGGAAAATTGAAGATCAATAAAATCTTTTTCTTTCAAGAGATTGCTGTAGCAATTGGATTCTTTCTTGTTTATTTGTTTTAGTTCTTGTTTTGTATGCTCTCTTAATTCTGACACTGTAATACTCTTCAGACGGTCCATACCAACGAGACACAACTCAAGCTCAAGCTCTCAACATTCACTCATGTTCAATTCTACAAGCTTCCCAAGTTAGGATATCCCTGACACACTTTTCAGATGTGGACAATTGAAAATTGATATTTTTTTAAGACAACTCTGAGGGCCAAAACTTAATTCCTCGAGGTCAAGACATTCTGTAATGTTAAACAATTTAAGATTTTTAAGATCAGATGCTGACAATCTTTTCAAATTTTGACATTTGATAACTGCAAGACAATTCAGTGTCTTTGATATGCCTAATGAATCTGGGAACTCTTCCGGAGAGAGCCTAACAATCTGCAGCTCTTTCAACTTGGAGGGTGCCTGAAGTTCAAAATAAATTTGTTTTTAACTTTCCGTGGTAAACAATAGTTAGCAAACTATCATTAATTTTGGTGGAGAAAACAAAATACCTGTACATCTCTGTGCCACAATATTTTGAAACGTCCGGCCCTGATTCTCAAGTAGTGGAATCCATGATGGAATGCCTGAGTGCCATATACTGAGATTCAGGTATTCAAGCTCAAGCCATAGCAAAGAATTCGACATCTCAGCATTGTTATCTAATTTCCCCAAAAAATATGTAAATTGATATTTCATGGAGTAGTCAGGAATGGAATGGAAACACCTGCCTCTGGTCTGGGCGAGGATGTTTTGGAATCCCTTTGATTCCTGCATTTACAGAGGCAGCTCAGACTTGTGGTGTTGTAGGAATTTAAGATTTGGAATATCACTATACGAAGCAAATATATCTTGAGGAGGAACAAGCTTACCAAAGACATAAGATCTTGAGGATGCCACACGCGACGAGGATGGCTCAGATTATTTACAATCTCTCTTCCCAAGTCTCTCAGATGGTCGTCCAGTCTTAAAGCAACCTGATCCGAAGAGACTTATGGCCATGCGCTTACTAGTCCATTCGACAACATATTAATTTCCTCTACACAAGACATTTATCTTTTAATGTTTGCAAGGCGAACTACGTGCTCCATCCGGAACCATCCCACACAGCTATAGCTATTTTCTCGTCTCTGTCTGAAAAAAAACATGCAATAACCAAGAAAATCTGTTGTTCCTCGCTGTCCAGTGAATCAAAGCTTATCTTAAGCCTTTTCTTAATGTCCCCGGGAAGGGTCTTATGAACTTTGCCCAATTGCAATTCCCACTAACTCTGAGTTCTACCATAAACATGCCGCCCCAGAAGTTGAAGAGCCAGAGTTGAGCCTCTACACAAATCTATGAAGGAAGAAACTAGATTCTCATATCCGCTTGGAGGATAACTTTTGCCTAACGCGGGCCAACAACCATCGTTTTTATTCATTCCTTTTAAATTGTAACGAATGGTAATGTCTGCGTTTATAAGCAGCCCTTCATCACGGGTTGTAACAATTACCAAACTATTACTAGAGTTCCTAAGTTTATCTTTGACCAACAAAGCATCTAGCTGGTCCAAATGATCAATATCATCAAGAACAACGAGGAAACTCAAACAACTAGCACCTTCTAGACGACGCTTGAGCAAGCTGGTTCCTTCATCTATACTTCGAAATTTGGGGGGATCTTCCTGAAACAGATGTTTGAGAAGAATACGCTACAGTGAAGGTAATTAATTTCTGGTAGATGCTTCCCGAACATCAAATAGAAAACATGCTCCTTTGTATTCTGGAAGTTTCCTGTTGAACAACTCTTTGGCTAGAGTTGTCTTCCCAACCCCACCCATTCCAAAGATGCCAACAATCTTCGCCTTGTCTTTCTCCTCTCCCTTTAACAAGCAGAAGCTTTCAAAATCTTCTACCAGCTGCTCAAGCCCCACTGAATGTTTTGCAACATATAAGGATGCTTTCTTTTGTACCTCTTTCTTCACTGTTGACACTATGCTTTCACATAGATTGTTGTTGTCACTGAAATTGCAGGAAAATCAGACTTTGATAAGATTGACATTTTAGGGATTAAAATCAATTAGTTTTATCGAAAGAAATATTAATTATTATGTTTGCTGAATTCCAAGCCAGTGATAAGGGAGACAGAGCGGAGAGCTTCCTTCCACTCTTGAAGCTTGTCCAGGTGCCTTGACTTCTTCTGGTAATTAACGAAGGCGTCCGCATAGACTCCTTTACCAATGTGCCGGAGTTCCCACGGCTGTACATCATAAAACACAGGAATAATCGTAGCTTCACTAACTCAGCCAAACACCATTCTGACTCTGCATATCTTTTGGAAAAGATAGCTATGTGAATCGAAGGAGATCGGATGGCAGTTTCAATGGTGGAAGGAAAGGAATCTCCCACTTGTTTCTCTCCACAATCAAGAAACGCTCGTATTTCCAACTGCAGAAGAGAATTGTAAAGCTGAAGAGCCAAAGTATCTTTCACATCAGGACCTCTGTGGTTGATGAACACGTCATACAATCTAGTAGATTTGGAGACTTTCCTTATTTGGCTATGGGGTTCAACAGCAGAGAAAGCATGATGTTCCACATTTTGCGGGTGAGATGAGGAAGAAGACGCAATGGGAATGGGAAGGGGAAGAGAGTGTTAAAAATTATGGTTTCTGCGCAAGGGTGTGAAGTTCCAACTGGCGTATTAAACGTTGTGGCCTTTCCCTATAAATAAATATGTTTGACATCAGGGCGTCTGTAATTAATGAACACTATCATACAATCTAGTAAATTCACAGACTTTCCTTCTTCAGAGAAAGCATGATGTTCCATAGGATGAAGGGGAACTGTGTTAAAAATTATGGCCTGGTTCCTTCGTGGAAAGAAGCATGAAAAGGAGGGGAGGGGAAACGTGAAAGACAGATGAAAATAATTAACAAAACAAAAGCTACCATGTAATATAAAGATTTGTTTCATTCAATAAAATTAGTAAAGCAAATAAATAATTTAAGTGAATGAATGTCGTAGTCAAGATTCTTAGCTCCCGTTGATAATACCACTAGTTGTCTTAATGTCTCTATATACCCAAATGGATACTTTCTGGTTGTCTTTGAATTGGCCACAGATCAGGAAAATATTTTCCAAGGGGGACCATGGTTTTTAGGAAGAGCAGGATTGTTTATGAAACCCTGGTATCCTAAATTTAAATCAGATGAGGACTTGCCATCAATTGCCCCAGTTTGGGCTCAACTATTTGGACTTCCGGCCGAATATTGGAACCAGAGTGTCTTCATGGCAATAAGTAATACCCTTGGAACAGACATGATGATGGCTGAAGCTTCTCTACAACTGGAACAAATGATTTGTGTTAGAATATGTGTATTAATGGATCTAGACAAACCCTTGCCAACAAAAATATCTTTGATCGTAGAAGGGGAACAATAGGATCAGATGTTAGATTATGAAAATATTCCTTTTCGTTCCCATGTATGTCATGAATATGGTCACTTGTTAAAAGATTGTCCTCAAAAAATCTCAGAAAAGGTGGGGGATGAAAAGGGTAAAGATGACTTCATTACTCCGAAGAAAAAGCAAACAACAAAGAAAATGGCAAGGAATAGATAGCAGAAGACATCAACAAAAATAGATTTCCCAGTTTGCAACGGGGGATGGAAGAAAAAGAACTGGAGGCTATGATGGATACACAGGTACCAGAGACAAATAAACGAGCAGCAGGTAATACCAAATAAATCAAATAAAGAAGCACAAAATCAGATCGTTATTTTTCAAGCCCAACTGAATACCAATACAAAAGCTTTAAAAGCAAAGAGAAATCAAAGGAAAAACAAATATCAGGGCCATAATGAGGAAAGTCGACAACAAATAAATAATGAGGTAATAGGGAAAGAGCTAATCATTCGAGAATCTTCTGCTACTGAACAAGCAGAATCTACATCGGGATTAAACCAGGAAAAAAATAAAAAATTGAAGATGGATACCAATATAAAAGCTGGGAGGAAATCGAACTAGGTTAAACTACAGAAAGAAGGCCATAAAATGGGCAATATAGGTTATGTTAGGGATTTATCCCAATTCTTCCAATCACCATCCCAATGAAAGTAATCACCTGGAATATAAGGGGTTTGAAAGGTTCTCCTTTTAAAACAAAGGAAATTAGAAGACTAATAAACACTCATCATCCCTCAATGGTGTGTGTTCAAGAGACTAAAGCCTCTACTTTTCTTATGACTGCTTTGCCTGATAATATATGGCCCAAGGCCCAACATTTAACTATAAGTTCTAAGGTGTTTCTGGGGGTATCTGCACTCTTTGGGATCCAAGTATGATCACAGTTTTAAATTCTGGAGCCACTAGAGGTGTTATATTCATACATACTTATTCTAAACAGGAGGATCAACAATTCTTACTATTTAATGTTCATGCCCCATTAAGTTTTGAGGCAAAAAGAAAACAATGGCAAGATATAGATTGTATCATTAGCTCTTTCCCCAATATACCAATGATATTGGGAGGAGATTTTAATACTATTATAGATGTCCAGGAGAAACAAGGTGGTAACTCTCATTTAGATGCTAGCTCAGAGCATTTAAAACAATTTATACAAACCTATGGCCTTTGAGATGTCTAGACTAGGAATGGTATTGTGACATGGTGTAATAGAAGACAAGGTCAAGATTGTATTCTGGAAAGGTTGGATAGGTTTTTAATATCAGAGGAATGGTGGTTGAGAGATTTTATTCCACAAGCCTTGATCCTTAATAATAGTGGCTCAAATCACTAGCCAGTGAGTCTGGAAGTGGGTAGAACTTACACTCGTAAAACTCCTTTTAGATTTAGCTAATGTGGTTTTATCACAAAGATATTGGTAATCAGATTCAGAAATGGTGGTTGGAAGGAAAGCCAAGGTATAGTAATTAAATGTTCTTGTTAGTCAAACGACTCAATTATTTAAAGTTCAAACTTAAGAATTGGAATTGGAGTGAGTTTGGAGCTATTAAAGAAGAGAAGAAGAAAATTGTACATCAATTGGAAAAAGTTAATATACAGCTTAGAAATACTGGAAATTTTGAGGAATTAATTAAAAAAGAATGTATTCTAAAAGCACAATTACAGGAATGGGATATTCATGAGGAAATTATGTGGAAGCAGAAATCCAAAATACAATGGTTGAAGGAAAGGGATAAGAATACCGCTTTTTTCCATAAGACCTTGATTTTTAGAAGGGCCCATAATTATATCCATTCACTTTTCAAAAGTTATGGTTATAAGGCTTATTCAATAGATGGTATGAAATAGGTTGCTCAACAATACTTTCACCATTTATTTACAACCTAGTCCCTGGACCTGGAATCTCAATAACAAGTATTGAATTTAATACCATCTATTAATTTTCCTAATGACAATTATCACTTGACTAAACCAATCACTGAGGAGGAACTTCAAGGAGTTGTGTTTAGTATGCATAAAAAAAAAAAAACCTTGGCCCAGATGGCTTCCCAATACAATTTTATCCAACCTTTTGCGATATTAATAAATCAGATTTATTGAAGGTGGTTGAGGAGGTTAGAACAGCCAAAACCATGCTTAAAGAGATAAATATAACTTATATTGTTTTGGTTTCAAAAGCTAATGAAGTGGAAGATATTTGAAGCTTGTGTCCTATAGCTTTGTGTAATGTTTTATACAACATTGTTACCGAAGTTATAGCAAAAAGATTAAAGCCTCTTCTTTCCTAAGATAATATCCGCTGAGCAAGGAGGTTTTATCCCTGATTGAAATATTCATGATGAGATAGTGCTGGCCCAGGAAATTATACAATCTATGCATATTCAGAAGAATCCAATTATGTTCATCAGGTTAGATTTATCAAAATCTTATAACAAAGTGGATTGGGATTTTCTATGCAGACTTCTTATTCAATTCGGTTTCTCTGAGGATTGGACACAATGGATAAGAGCTTGCTTCTCTTCAGTTTATTTTATAGTCCTAATAAATGGAACCCCATCAGAGACTTTTAGTACAACTAGAGGAATAAGACAAGGAGACCTTTGTCTCCATTGTTATTTATTATTTTAGCAAAATGCTTGGGACGACTGGTTAAGGAAGCATACAATGCCAAAAAAATATGGGATACAGATAGCTAGAAATACTCAACTACTGGCTTGTCTTTAATTTGTGGATGATTCAATGTTAGCTGGGAAAGATACCTCTTTAGAAGCTAAGCAATTTCAAAAAGTTCTTAATAAATTTTCAGAAGCAACTGGTCAGGTAATTAATCATGAAAAATCCAAAATCATTTTTTTGCATTGTCCTATAAGATAAGTAGAACAAATTTTAAATATTTTCCATTTTAAAAGAGGATAACTTTCCTTACCATATTTGGGGGTTCGTTTAACTTACAAGAAGCTAAGGGATTGGTATTGGTTACTCAATAGAGTTGAGTTCAAATTACAAAAATGGACTAATAAATGGTTGTCCTCAGGAGGTCAGATGACTCTAATCAAGTTAGTTCTTCAAGCAGTGCCTATATATGTTATGTCAATCCTAAATATCCCATGAACTATATTGAAATTGGTGGATGCTTTATGTGAAAAATTCTTGTGGAGTGGTACTCAAGACAAGAATAAATTGGCCTTGGTTAAATGGGAAACTTTATGTAAACCAAAAAATGAAGGAGATTTGGGTTTTAGATCTTCCTCTAAGAAGTATAAAGCACTTGCTTCTAAACTTTATTGGAGGATGTTGGTTAATCCTACTGCTCTTTAGAGTATAATGTTCAAAGCTAAATATGTAGAAAGCGATAGACCAGAAGAACTTATTATATTATCCCTTCTTGCTAAAGGATCTCCTACCTTGAAATTTATTAGAGTGGGTGAAGATCTGATTAATAAGTAGTTATTTTGGATTGTTAATAATGCGCAGTTAGTGAAATTTTGGATAGATTCTTGGGATGGGAAACCACCTTTCATTTATCAATTTCCTTAGCTAAACTCAATTATGGAATAAATACAGAATATGGGTTGGATTAAGGTTTGTTAGTATGTTTGACTTGATGTGCAACCCTAGGATTTGGATAGGATCTGGATTCTATTGTTAGATTGGCTTGTCTCCATTGAGCTAGAGAATAAGATTATTTTACAACATGTGTTACAGAGACATTCCTTTTATTATTCCCCATTCCTAGATAAGTTAGGATGGGGAAATGGTTCTTCTAGTATATATATGGTATCTGATGGATATCATTCCTTAGTGGTTGGTAATTCTCATCCTCTCCAACATCTTTTTAAGCAGGTATGGCAACCAGGTATTTGGCCTAAGGTAAGCTTTTTTGTACGGCTTCTTATTCATGAAAAGATTCTTACTGGAGAAAATCTTATGAAGAAGGTCTACATGGTCCTTTTATATGTCCTTATTGTTTAAAAGAGGAGGAAACTATTCCTCATCTCTTTTTCTAGTGTTCTTGGGTGATCCCTCTCTAGCACCAATTTTCCTCTTTATTTCAGCTATGCTGGAATAATTTTGAATCTATTGAGCAGATGTTTCAAGAGTGGTAAAAGATAATTCCAAAAGGTCAAAACCTATTTTCAATCCTTTGGAGTGGAAGTTCTCTGTTACTTTGGAATATTTGGAAAGAGAGAAATAAAAGAATGTTTCAACAAGAGAGCAAAGGAATATTGTATATGTGGGAACAAACCAAAGTCACTATTGCAGAAACTTTGATACATAAAATACCTATACCTTCTAATCCTTATATTCAATGGGAGCATATATGTAACCAATTGCATATTCATCTTGGTGAATCTACATTGCCCCAATTTCATAGTAAAAAGAAAGCAACTAGGGAAGATCAATGGATAGCTCCTCCATTAGGCTTTGGTAAATTGAATATGGATGGTGCTTCTAAGGGATATCTAGGGAAATTAGCTATAGGGGGGATTGGAAGGAATACTGGCAGTATGATCTAGTTTCTTTTTGCTGAGAGTCTAGGAATTACTACTAATAATCTTGCTGAAATGAAAGTTGTTTATAGAGGAATGCAAGAGGCATTTAAAGATGGGTGGAAAAAACTTCAAATTGAGTCAGACTCCCATATTACTATCAAGGTGCTATCCAATATGAATGCAAGTCATTCTCCCAACTGACAAAGTACTAAAGAAGTCTAGAAAATAAAATATATGCAAAATAATTTTCAGGTGGTGCAGTTTTCCCATATTTTGAGGGAGCAAAATAAAGTTATTGATGCTTTAGCGAATTGGGCTCTGGATAACCATGATATTATATGCTATGGTGTGCCTCCTTTATGGTGGCCTAATAAGATTCAGAGGGATATTAGTTGTATTTTTAACCTCATTTTTTCATTATGATTGTGATTCTTGTTGTTTTGTTTAATATGGTCCAAGCTTGGACTATTAGTTTCCAAGCTTGGCATGGTAGAAATGATTTTATATTTTTGCATGTTTTATATATGTCTATCCTATGATATTTAGGAACTATATTATATAATATTTAAATGTTGTAAAAAAATAATTAACTTCGAATATTTAATTAAATTAAAATAATAAAATTTAGATTTATTTAATATTAACATATAAATCTTAGTTAAATATATGTAAAATCTATTGATAGATATTATTTTTAAGGTATTTATTTTATTAATGTCACAATTCAATATGATATAGGTGTCTCTAATATTTATCTTATAAATTAAAAAATGTATATAAAACTAGCAATAAAGATGATATGCAATTATAGGTATTGTAAAAAAAAAATTACATTTTTATCACATACTAATTTTTTCATCTAGAAGTGACTTTAGAACGTATTCACTTCCACTCATTTTTTATCTCATTAACTTTGTATCATTTATTAAATTGATTTAGTTCCATAATTTTTTCAATCAAAATTAATTAAAAAACTAATAAAATTTGAACTTAGTGGGGAGGGAAAAACCCACCACTTTATAGGATAAACTAAATTATAATTTCTATGTCATAACATACTAAACTACTATTTTAATGCTTCACATTATTGGAAATTCCTTGATAAATCAAACACCATAAAAAGTGTGCCATCTTGGGCTCTAGGCTAGTTTGCCAAACATGGTCCAAACAAGCAAGTCAAGTCATGGGAGAGGACTAGAGGCCCCAATGCCTATTGAACTTATCCAAAATAAGAGAGAACAAACTCATCACTTAATAAGGAATCCCAAGAGAGTATATCTTTAAATGTGTAACATAGTTCTACCTCATGTCTTTCCATTAAGCCTTAAGAGGCTACAGGCCAAGTTTATGCAACATAACACTAGGTAGTGACTCTTAAATGTGAATAATAGAAGGTAAGTCCACATTGTTTAAACTTGATATTTAGTTCAGTTTAGGGAATACAATCTCTAGAGGTAATCAAATCTCAGATAGTGCAAATCTTGTTTTAAATAAATCATAGAGCTTTAATACTAGATAATTTGACTAGGGGAATAAAGGAAGTAGTGTAATCATCTAAAAATAGTATTTAGATGCTAAGAGTGTTGCATGAGACAACATTTTATATATTATCTCTATATATAGACTAGAGCCTGTATCACACTTTTTTAACCATTGTGCGAACCACATATGTCCCTAGTCAGGTCAAACACAATTTCAGACCTTCATTCCTAGATATTCGCCTTTCGTGCTCAACAACCTACTGTAGAGAGGATTAAAAATCAAGTTAATCAAGCATTAGTTCATAAATAATAAAACATGCATAAGGAATTAACTAACCAAGCCTATCTATTCCTATGAGAATTACAAATGATAGCAAGAAACAAATGAAAAAAAGAAACACCATATTACCTTTCCAAATGGATTCACCATGCCCATGTGGCTCAAAAACATGTTCTCCTTTGATCAAGCATCATTGTCTTTGTCAACAATGGTGGTAAGTTCCTCCAATGCCTCAATAATACTCCATAAAACCTAGGCTCTTGATTCCAAATCACTAAACAAGCCTATCAATGAAGCTTTATGAAAACAATTTAGCATTATAAATTTGTAATATTCAAACTTTGAAGATATTTGAGTATAATAATTTTGCACTAAAATAGCTTAGAAATGATGTTCATGGCCTCTCTATTTATAGATTTTTGAGATTGGTCAAGATCAACCATGATCGTCCATCTCAAGATTGAGATGTGTGGCCATGGATAATCCTAATATTTGAAATTAAATCCATAATTATCCTCAAGATAAATAAGCATTAAAGAGGCATGTGATGCATTAACTAGGCATGGGTGACCCGTAATCTTGATATTTGTGGCATTTATGGCCTAGAGATGTCTTCCCAAGAAATGATGTCACTTGATGGTGTAGTTAATAGGAATAAATTTTTAAAAAGAAATATTCAACAAATCTCATAGGAAATCCACTTAAGCTCTTTATTTGGATTAATTAGCCTTAAAAAAGGTTAATCAACATTTGTGCAATTATTTAAAAATTGGCTCTCAATTAATCAAAATGGTCAGAATGTCATATTATTGGGTTGTAATTTGACTAGAGAGGAATTAGAAGGTAATGTTAGATACATTGGAACCATATTCCCATTTAGGATGTTGCCAATTGTAAATAACAAAAGTACATAACGTGTACTAATGAATTAGAAGAAAAGAGTGATCCATAGCACTAAATGGCAAAATTATCATTTTGACTCAAAATAATCTGATCAAAATTAACTGACTCATAAAATGCATTGCCCTATTTAGGGATACTTTGACCTAAACTAGTACTTGTAAGTGACAAGTTTAAACCATTTAGGGAATTTTATGAATTTTGACCTAAAATGTGTATTTGAATAAGATTGATAATTTCAACACAAATAGTGTTGGAAATTTGATGTCTAACCCTACCAGCTAAATACTAGTACCACATTAAGGACACTAGAGCCACATGGTGCTAGTGTCCTGTTATCTTGAAATTTTAAAATTTATGACAATACTTCCAATTTCACTCATACAGACAATTAGAGGTGTTTTAAAAATAGGGATTGTAGTTTTTTTTTAGAATGGGACATTGACTCCATAACCCAATGGATAAGTGTTGGGTAGAATAATGAAATCTAACTATCTCTCAAGCTTCCAAATATTGTGTTGAAGATATATTGACAATTTCTCTTTTGATGTAACAATATTGTTGTCATCATAGAAAGCGTATTAAGATAGAGAGAAGAGAGAAGTCATGAATTCATATGATATTATCAGCACCAAAGTAAAAATTTAAGGTAAAATCAAACTTCTCTAAAAAATTTTGATTTTCATCCTGATGCAGAGACCAGATCCAAGAGATGAATTTTGACTATAAACACTTGGTATAAAAATTTCATCTTGAAATTTAAAAATCAAGGGGGAGAATTATAGTTGCAGGTTTCAAGTCATGCAAAAACACCAATGCATTTTTACAAGTCATGCAAATTTATTTTTGAAAATCTCAAGTTGTGAAAAATGATCAAATACTTTTTCAAGTAATGTACTTTGTAAATTCTTTTTTCCACTATGTATAATTTACAAATTGTTTTTTCCACTTAGTGTAATTTATAAATTCTTTTTTCCACTTGATGCAATTTGTAAATTCAAATTTTCACTCGGTGTAATTTGTAAATTAAAATTTCCACTTGGTGAAATTTATAAATTCAAATTTCCACTCAGTGCAATTTGAAAGTTTGTTTTGCATTTTCCCTTTCTGTGTAAATTGAATTTTTCTTTTCTATTATTGTGCAATTTAAAATTTCATTTTTCTCAGCCATGCAAATTGAAATTACAATTCTTTGAGTCATGCATGCACTTCCCCAAATTCATGATAAATGGAGAATGATGGTGCTTTCAAGAATAAATTTATGTTATTTTAAAAATAAAGTGGTTTCATAAATAAAACCCATGGGTTTGAGTGTTTAAAATGTTGTTTTGTTCCCAAAACTAGTGGTATTCACTATAAAAGCATGGTATTGGCTGGAAGTTTGTAGTTTTCATTGGTAGAAGGCAATTTTAATAAGACAAAGTTGTTTTTAATGGGCATATATAACATTAATTCAAGTATCAAAATGATATATGTTTGCATGTGCTTAGTAGTATATAGTGTTGGGTTTTTGGCTTTGGGCATAAGTTGCCAATCTAAAATTTTGGAGGCTAAATGTAAATGGCTGATGTAAATTAAAATTTATTTACCATTGCAAGCACCTTCTCAACACTTGAATACTATTAGTGAATTGATATGGTTAAAATTTCTATGGTGGTCTTGAAAAAAATATTAACATGAATATTATGCTATTATAAAGAAAACGTTTCTATGGTGAATATAAAGGATGACTAGAAACCATCAGTGGTCATTGAAAATTCTTGGTCAAGTAAATTCGAGATTACTTAGAAAGATGTTGATATAAAATATAAGCATATGTAGGATGAGATTCACTGACAAGTGCAAAGTAATGACCGAGATTGTCTTTAACGAAGGAGAAAGCAAATGAATTCTTCATCAAGCTTCTTGTCTTTTCATGTTAATGTTGGAACTCATTTTGTAATTTTTAGTTGTAAATTTTATGTAAATATAATTTTATAAATCCAATTTGTCCAAATGCACTATGTCACTTTGTATGTTTTGAATTGTATAATTTTAATAAATACACATTTCAAGTGATGTAAAATCACCAAAACATTTTTACACCATTCAAGTGGTGCAATTTTATAATTTCACTTTTGCATGAAGTGCAATTGCACCAACACATGTTTATATCACTTAAATAGTGTAATGTTATAATTTCACATTTTTACATGGTGTAATTACACCAACTAACTTTTACACCACTTAAGTGGTGCATTTTTGTAAACTCACTTTTGAACCATCTATAATGCAAAAAATATGGTTATGAATTATAACCACCTTCACGCATAATAAATATGAGTGTTAGGGTTATTGTAAAGGGGGACTTTTGACAGTGAGACTCTATATAAACTTTTTGAATGATGAGATTATATTTTTGACTCAATAAAGATTAGAACAGGGAGATTGTATAGTATTTGTGTTTATAATTTCTTTGTGAATTATAACTTTGTGTATGATTCATCTATATTTGTATTTTTACTTTCAATTTGTTTTCATAATCACTACCAAATTTTTAAAACTTAGAAATTTCACAGTAAGTATTTTAAAAAAAATCTTTTTGTGTTATTTTTATGAATGTAAAATCTCAGTGGGATTTAAATAATATTTTAATTATCTTTTATGAGTAAATATGACATACTTGTCTTTAATTTTGTTAAAATAGTAGACAATTATCTCAATGTATATTTTTTAGTCTTAAGAGTGCATTATGTCTTTACTAACATTAAATCAAAGAGATTTCCATGAATACAGTGTTTTCTCATTCTTGGCTTATTTTGGTAAGTTTATGTATTTAACTATCTAGAATTGTCTTTCATTTTTATTGAGATTATCAAGGTAGCTTCTATTTTTAACTGGGTATAACAAACCTTCTCCTCATTTAATTTCTCATTTTCTCCTTTTGTTTTATCATTCTTTTCATTTTCCTTCATAAATCCTTTCCATGCTTTTTGGTTAAAAGTACAAAACCCCTAATAGAAAATATTTTTTTTGTATATTGTGAATAGATTTTCCCTTGCTTTTCCCTTTTTGGCTTTCAATAAAGATATATATACTTGATAGTAAGAGAGGGACTTTATCTCTACATTGATGACTAATATAAGGACTCAGTTCCCACACTATTAACCCAATGTCACTAATTTTCCCTCTGATAATTTTTTGAGCCAATTTTTTTTACGACTCTGTTGGTGATTGAGGTACTTTGTGAACATTATTTTTAAACATTTCAAGGAACCTCCCATAGAATGGATGTTGGTGACTCCGTTGAGAAAATTCACCTAGTGCCTATATACTTTTAATTTAAAAAATGGTACTGGTTCACCCCAACATGAATGTTTCCTGTGTCCTATGGGGAAAATATTTTGGGTTGTCAACTTGGAATAAATACAATGAGTTAGCTTTAGGCTCAAAGAATAAATTTCCAATTTTTTTCTAGAGAAAATGGTCAAGATGTAGATAACCATATCTTGTGCTTCATAGTGTCGTGTTTGCATGAAGATGTCATTGTCAGGGATTTTGTTGAGACTCTCATAGGAAATGATGTTGATTGGTTTTGGTATCTAGAATATAGATACATTGTGAATCAAGACTTCTTGAAAAACAAGTTACTAGAAAAAATTAAATTATATGTAGACATGTATGCATTGTTATTAGATTTATTCCAGATTCAAAAGTGAGATGATGAGCAGATGAAAGAGTTCATAGCATGTTTCAAAACATTATTGAGACTAATCCCTCAAAAAATTTATTCATGTCTCAACAATCAAATCTACATATTCATTGGTTATCCTCCCTCAAATATAAAGTTCATCTTGATAAGAAACAAGATGAATAACTTAGAGGTTAGATAACAAGAAGCCATTGAGATTGAAGATGATTTGATCATGTCTAGAATGTTAAAGAAAGAGGTTTCAAAAGTTTTTACAATTATTGTAAATGGTGACAAAGAAATAATGAAACCTGATACAATCAAGAGTCCATAATATTCAAAAAAGAGAATTCAAAGACAAGTTCTTGATCAAACATGTTAGATGTCTAGTAGGGAGAAACAAAAAGTGATTCCTATCACATATATTTGTTTTAGTTTTAGAATTATGGAAGAAGGTAAATAGTTGGAAGAACTAATGATTGATAAGATAATAGATGAATAATTTAGCTTCCCCCTTGTCAAAAAATAGAAAAAATTGCATTTTTCACATGAATGCTCGAATCTCACGATCTTAAGAAAAAATGAGATGTTTAAATAATAATTGATTCAACCATAAACAGACAGGAAGAATAGTGCAAAATATGATATTTTACCTTCCAAAGATGAAGATAGTATAGAACCAATTTTTAGTAAGGCAAAACATCTTTCTTATATTAGAATGGAATACTCAATTTTAAAAAATGAATATTTCCTAGGCATTTCATTTTTAAGGTATACCAAAGAAGAGTTCTCCATAGAAAATGAATACAAAATAATCAACCCCACACATATTGAAAATCATAAGTGGGCAATGCTGAAATCATGAAATACATGAAGCCATAAAAAATGAATGGTGCCCAATATTCATTACAATAAAAATGGAAATTGTCAAGTCAGAAGCTATTGATGAAGATGATGATAATTATTCATGGATCGATAAATTTATTTTTGTTGTGAGAAGCAATGTGGTAAGAAATATCTGCACTCAATTCATTCTAGAAGATACTCTTATTATTCCTTCTCATAAAATAACATGCAACACACTTCTCTCTATTTCAAATATTGTATATAACATATATTCATTTGAAGTCACCCAAGAAGACATTAAAAAAGCTTTCTATTATTAAGGAGTGATCATTGAGGATTGGAGAGTTCATACTGATTTTATTTCAAAATAGGAAAATATTGCTAATTTGTTCATTCATGATCATCCCTGTGTGAATGATAACTATAATTTTCTCTTTCTTGGTCACTAATGTTAAATGTGTTCTAAGTTCATAAGTCAAATCTATTGTTCTAAAATGATGGATACTTCTCCCAACCAATGAATGGTTTTATATAGTCTTGTTGTTTCTTTTTTTTCTTGTATATAGTTTTTATTTACCTATTTTGGCATGTTTCATTTTCCCATTTTGTTTTGGTGTGCATGTGTTGCTTTCAATAAATATAGTATGTTATTTATTATTCCTTACACTCCTTGTTTTGGTCCTTCTTATTACACATGTTTACAACCATGATTTATATCTGCATTGAATCCCAATCAGTTAGACATATTAGATCCTCATGTGAGTTATTTATTATAAATCTTATTCACTTCCTGAATGACATGCAAAAGTGGTCGTTAATTATTTTGTTAAAGTGAGTTTCCAAAATAGACATTTAATATTTTATCTATAAAATAGTTGTTACAGTTATAAAAATAGAGGTATGGATGCTCGTATCTCAAGAAATAATATAAATAGGTTTATCATGGATCTCTTCAAGTGAACTATGGTGAACGCAATAAATTTTAAAAATAGGTGATCTATCTTGATAGCGTGTGTTCATTTTTCATACAATTTAGATAGGCAAACCAATTAGTTAGATTAAGACATGCAAATAATTAGAGCAGAGGATCTGACTTGATAATGCATGTTCATTTCTCATATGATTGAGATAGGCAAACTGACTATCAGTTGGTCAGATCAAGACATGTAAATGTGAGCTACATAAAATTTAAAAAAAATCTATGACAATGAGGCATGAATCATGTAACATTCTAAAGTTCTCTTGCAATCCCTTTGGAAATGTGATCCCACTGTTGGAGCCAATTATTTTCTTAAAATTTTATATTTCACGACAACATCCCCAACTACACTCATATATATAATTAAAAGTGTTTTAAAGATAGATTGATAAAATTTTTGTAGATTGGGACATCTACTTTGTATCCCAATGGACAAGGTTGGGGTAAAATAATGAAATTTAACTATCTTTCAAGCTTCTAAATTGTGTGTTGAAGATATATCAATAATTTATCTTTTGGTATGCCAATATTCTTGTCATCATGAAAAGCATACTATGATAGAGAGAACATAGAAATCATTGATTCATATGATCTTATTAGCACCAGAGTGAAAATTTAAAGTAAAATCAAAATTCATTGAAAGTTCTTCATTTTTGTCCCAATGCGAAGACCAGATCTGAGAGATGAACTTTGACTATAAACACTTGATATACAAATTTCATCTTGAACTTCAAAAATCAAGGGGAGGAACTGTAGTTGCAGGGTTCAAGTCATTCAAAAACAACAATGCACTTTTACATGTTACACAAATTTGTGTTTTCAAATCCCAAGTTGAGTAAAATGCCATAAAAAAATTTCAAGTCGTAAAATTTGAAAATTCTTTTTTCCACTCCATGTAATTTGAAAATTCTTTTTTCCACTCAATACAATTTTTAAATTCTTTTTTCATCACAGTGCAATTTGTAAAGTCTTTTTTCCACTCAATGCAATTTGTAAATTAAAATTTCCACTCGATGCAATTTGTAATTTTTTTTTTGCATTTTGCCTTCCTATGCAAATTAGATTTTTCTTTTCCATCGTTGTGCAATTTCAAATTTAATTTTTCTTGACCATGTAAATTGAAATTACATTTCCCTGAGTCATGCAGTTTTGTTTTGCACTTCTTCAAATTCATGGTAAATGGAGAATGATCATGGTTTCAAGAATAAGTTCATGGTATTTACAAAATTAAGTTATTTTATCAATAAAACCCAAAGGTTTGAGTTTTTAAAAGGTTTTTTGGGTTCTAAAACCTATGGTATTTGCTATAGAATCATGGTTTTGTATGGAAGTTTATAGTTTTCATTGGTACAAGGAAAATCAAACTTTGATAAGAATGCCATTTTGGGACCTAAAAGTTAATTAATTTTATGGAAAGAAGTAATATGAATATATTTAAAACATAAATAATAAATATTATTTATCATGCTTGTTGAATTCCAAGCCAGTGATAAGTGAGACAAAGTGGAGAGCTTCCTTCAACATTTCAAGCTTGTCCAAGTGCCTTGACTTCTCTTGGGAATTAAGGCAGGCATCAACATAGATTCCTTTTTCAATGTGTTAGAGATCCCATGGGTATACATCATAATACACAGGGATAATCATAGCTTCACTCTTCACATGAGAAGTAACTCAGCCAAACACCATTCCGACTCTACATATCTTTTGGAGAAGATAGCTATGTGAAATGAAGAAGATCGAAAGGAAATTTCAATGGTAGAAGCAGAGGATTATACCACTTGTTTCTCTTCATAATTAAGAAATGCCCATATTTCCAACTGCTGAAGAGAATTATAAAGCTGACAAGCCAAAGTATGTTTGACATCAGGGCCTCTGTGGTTGATGAACAAATCATACAATCTAGTAGATTCACAGAGTTTCCTTCTTCGATTATGGGGTTCAACTGTAGAGAAAGCTTTATGCTATACATTTTACGGGTGAGGTGAGGAAGAAGATGCCATGGTAATGGGAAGTGAGCATTAAAAAATATTGATTTCTATGCAAGGGTCATAAGTTTGAACTGGTGCATTAAGGGTTGTGGCCTTTCCCTATAGGAGAAATGGATGGTTGTATATTGAAGAGGGAGAACATAGTGAGTTGAACTTCATAAATAAATAAATAAATGGCATGTATGGAATAGAAGTCATAAATAGATAGATGTTGCAGTAGGTTCCTTCCTGGAAAGTAGCAGGAACAGGAGGGGAAACGTGAAAATCCAAACAAGGCACCGACCTATATACGTAAAATAGTTTTTTAAATCAATCTATTTCAAGAGAGATGAAAATAATAAAAAAAAACAGACTATAAAATGTCAAGTTATCTTTAATAATATAAGGAATTTATTTGATTCACGAAGTAGATGGGGTTATAATAATAAATAAAATTAATAAAGAAAATAATTTAAGTGAATGAATGTTGTAACATTTGAAAGTCAACATTCCTAGCTCCCATTGATGACAGGAATAGTGATTTTAATGCCACAAGTAGTTTATTTTCAAAATAGGTGAAATGATTTTATATTTATACAAGTTTAATAAATTTATCCTATGAAATCTAGGTTTGATAAATATTATTTTTGATATTTAAATATTGTAAGAAAAGATTAATTAATTGATATTTAATTGAAATAAAATAATAAAATTTAAATTTATTTCATATAAACATATATATTTTAGATAAATATATATAAAATATACTAATAGATATTATTTTCGAGGTATTTATTCTACTAATTTCACAATTCAATACGATGCAGGTGATTTGAGAATCAACCAAAATTACTAAGTTATAACATACTAAATTTAAACAACTTTATGTATTTTTTCATTATAGATTATTTTAATATTTCCCTTATAAATTAAATAAGGTATATAATGCTAGAAACATAGATGATCCATAACTATAAGTATTGTAAAAAAATTACATTCTTATCACATACTAATTTTTTTCATTTAGAAGTGACTATTTAGAATGTAACTACTTCGATTCACTTTTTATCTTGGTAAGTTTGTATCATTTATTAAATTGATTTAATTCTATAAATTTTTCATTCAATTAAAAAAAAACTAATATAATTTAAACATAATGGGGAGGGAAAAACCCACCACTCTATAAAATAAAGTAAATCATAATTACTAAGTCATAACATACTAAATTATTAGTGGAATGCTTCACATTATATTAACCAAAAAATATAATAACAAAAGGTTGTAAGTAAAGTAGCCAAACACATCAAGGCTCAAAATCCCTGTTAGAGGAACATTCCAGATCTAAAATAAAAAAATCAACTAATCAAGACACAACTCGAAAAACTACAAATACCTAAATAGCACAATTTTACACACAAGCCATTACCCCAGGAGGTGGAGGCGGAGGATCATCTTTGGGAAGCACCAACCAAGAGAGCAACTCCATGTCATGAATATATAGAGCATTCTAACCATCTAGGGTGTTGTCATGAATAATGATAGGCTAAACATTAGTTGTTTATGCAGGAAAAACAATGGTTGATCAAGACCACTATAAAGGACCATCATTAGACTTTCCATGAGAACTCTAGCCACCCCCTAGGATAGTACAAGGATAAAAGTGTTCTTTACTTCTAGACTGACTTCTGCTTTGACTCTTCTTGGGAGGAGGAGGTAGCAGACTATGGGGCAAGACATCAAGGGGAACCCTACTCATTATGTATGGGGCACTTCTCTAATGGTCAAGGAGATACTACAGGTGGTGTAGGTCCAGATCTATCTTTTCCACTTCAGCTTGAATTTGTAAATAGATTGAAGAAATAGAAACAACCTTTTCATTAACAGAAAATGAAATTTCATAGGTCTCATGAATAAAAATAACATTATTCTTGGATTTTCATAGTAAAAGAGAATCATAGCATGGAAGAATTACTAGTGAAAGGAAATAGAGGCCAAATAATTAAAATAATCCCCAAAGAGTGCCTATCACCAAGAGAAAGGCTTGGGGTGATAAGGCCGAAATAACAAATGAATCCAATGTCGGTTAGAATAGGCTTTTATACAAAACTAAAACAAAATTTTAAAGGATTATGGATGTTTGTAAGTCTGATATAAGGGCTAGGGAATGTGGAGGTGGAGCTTCCCCTCATCGAAGGGAAGTCTTTTATAAATCAAACACCAAAAAATGTGCAAGCTTGGGCTCCAGGGCAAGTCACCACACATGATCCAGATGGGCGAGCTAAATCTTGGGAGAGGATTGAAGGCACTAATGCTTGTTGAGCTTATCCAAAGTTAGAGATAATAGACTCATCACCTGATAAAGAATCCCATGAGATTATCTCTTGAAATGTGTATTACAGTTCCATCTCCTATCTTTCCACTGGACCCTAGGCGGCTATAGGACAAGTTTATGTAATATAACATCAGGGAGCAACTCCTAAATGTGAAGAATAAAAGGTAAGTCAATATTTGTTAATTAAAACTTGATTTTTAGTTTAGGACAATGAATCCAATCTCTAGAGGTAACTAAATCTTGGATATTACTAATCCCTTTTAAAAAGAATCATAGAGCTTTAATACCAAGTAATTCAACTAGGGGAATAAAGGAAGTAGTAAGAATAGGGGACTGCCATAATCTATGGTAATTAAAATACAACCGTGTGTGAAAATCATCCCCCACCCACTTCAAGTGGGGTTTGACAGCTTCAAAATCCTTGAAAATGTTTTTTACTATAAAAGAGCCAAAAAAATTGATAGGAATTATAATGATGAGAAGGAATTGGAAGCCAATATTTTGTAAACTAGTTTTACCAAAAGGAGAGCTTACAGACATACAATGTCTTATTAAAATTTTCCAACATTCACTACCCTCAATAGCTCGAATAACCCACTTAGAAAATAATGCCATACTTTGTCAATAGGTGCTAATGATGCCCATGCAACCTTTATCACAAGAGAGACAAAATATCTCATGCCATTTGATTAAAACCTCGAGTATGATCAGAATTGGTCCAAAAGAAGTCTCTAAGGATTTTGGCCAAAGCATCATAAGAGGCCTTGAAAAGAGCCCAACAGGAGAAATAATAGACATGAGTAGCAGCTAATATTTGGGTGTAAATTTGGAACTTGCCTGCTAGAGACAAGGGCTTAGTGATCCAATATTCAATCTTATTGTATTGCCTAAATCTCGGATTTTCCTATATTACTATTTTAAGCAATAATAATCCCAAAATCTAAACAAAAACCAAGCATAGAGAAATGAAAGAGATAATCATCTTGTTATTGATTTCCTTAACATCACCTTACCTCTTTGTAGATCCTCTCCAAGATTACAAAATCGATATTGAATGCAAAATAACTTGGATGTTGGACTGCTTGACTAATACTTGATAATGGTTTCCAAAGGGATTTTGTGATAGAAGATGACTCTAATAATGGCAATATGGATGCTAGGATGTTATGGTAGCAAGATGGTAAAATGGCTTTCAAATTCTGAGTTACATTTCTATGGAAGGATGTGGCTTGGTTATATAAGGAGAGGAGGGAAAATCAATGGCTCAAATTTGATTTTGAGCCATTGAGATCAATATCTAGGGACTTTCCATGGAATTTGTAATTCCACATAAATCTTTAGAATAGAAAATTTTAGAGAAAGGGGACTAAAATAAAGGAGATTTCTAGAAATTTTCAATTGTAGACATTTTTATTAGGGAATAAAGGTTTATGAATAGATAATTATTAGGATGGTAGATAGGTAAGTGAATAAATTAGAATTTTAAATTGACAAGTGACTTAATGGGTAGATTAGTAGGTAATATTAAAAATATAATAAATAAATATAAAATGATTACAATATAATAAATAAAAATAAAATAATTACATTAGAAACTTAAATAAAAGAATATAAAAATTCAATATAACAAATAAAATTACACAATCTCTTCTTTTCAATGATTAAAATAAAAATATATAATAATATTTTAAAATTTGAGCATTTTAATTATTAAATTTTATGTTTGATCAAAAAATTAAACATGATTTAAAAATTGTGAAGGTGTTCATTTTTTATTTATTATCTAGAAAAATTATCAATTATTTCAATGTTGACATGATTAAAAATTTGAAGCTTCACATGATTTGGAGTATATTAAAAGTTATTCCCATTTTGAATAGGGAATATTCTAAATAATATGAGTATTGATTCTTTTTTCAAAACTTTCCCATGCATAGGCCAAGAATTGTCGGTGTTGTGTGTGTGTGTGTGTGTGTGTGTGTGTGTGTGTGTGTGTGTGTGTGTGTGTGTGTGTGTGTGCACGTGCACGTGTGTGTGTGTGCACGTGCGTGTGTGTGTGTGTGCACGTGCGTGTGTGTGTGTGTGTGCACGTGCGTGTGTGTGTGTGTGTGTGTGTGTGTGTGTGTGTGTGTGTGTGTGTGTGTGTGTGTGTGTGTGTGTGTGTGTGTGTGTGTGTGTGTGTGTGTGTGTGTGTGTGTGTGTGTGTGTGTGCGCATGTGCACGCGCGTGTGTGTGTGTGTGCGTGCGGGTGTGTGTGTGTGTGTGTGTGTGTGTGTGTTATTTTTTAAAATATATATATTAATGTTTACTTGGTATTTCGATTAATGTAGATAAAATGGTTAGATACGTTTAATAAAATATTTATTTGATTAATTTTTTTAAATACAATTATTTTGTGTTAGAATTATTATTATATATAAAAAATTTAAAAATTAAGGTATACAATAATTTATTGTAAATAAATATTTATAAATAAAGTATTTATTTATTGTATATTTAGATATTAATCATCAATATTTAAGGGGTTATAATTTGAATGATGAGAGTGACGGTTTTTTACACAATTTACTAACATAAAAATCTCTCTAAATATTTAAAAATGATAAAGCTAAATTAAGTTTGTTGCACCATCTATTAAGGTATAAGTACTTCTAGATTCTTGGAACGGATAGCATTTGGGGTTTAGCTAAAGGAAGCAAAGATGATGATATTAGTGTAATTTAATTGGTTAGAATAAAAGCACATTCTTAGAGGCTTAATGGAATGATAAGTTGGAGACACATGTTAAAAAGAGACCAAGGTTCCAATCGTGTGAACATGCCTCTTTCAACTTGTTGTGAGTTCCATTCATATAAAAAAATTGGTAAGTACAAAATATAGCACCATTCTATATAATTGTTAAAATGATTATTAAATATGTCAATTGTTTATTTTATAGATTCAACTTATAAGATAAGATAATTATATTAATGTCTACAAAAGGCTGAAATTTGCCAAATGGACCAGAAAAGTACAATTTTAGTTAAGGAATAAGGAATGCCAGTGTTACTTCATCAAATCCAAAAACTAAAAAAAAAGTGTAGAAAAAAAAATCAACATTTATAACAAAGGTTAATTATTTACCATGTTTTAGATAAAATGTTTTACCATGTATCTAATTTATGGAAAACTGGGTTTTACACTAATCATGTAAACAAATATATATAATTATTAACTGTGGTTATCGATCGGCTATGGCTAGTTATTTTGAACTTTGGTTTCTTCCGAGGCTTTTTTAGCTTGGTCTAGTATTCAGGATGTGACGTTTCCATCACCTCCACCCACCTTGTCAAACCCACACCTGATTTTGTTTTCCCTCATAAAATCTTAGTTTGAAGAGGGGAACACCTCCTCCCATACTCAAGGAAACTAAACCTTTGACCAACATAATTTTTTATTTTATAGTTGGTTGATTCTAAAGCCACATAATAAAAAGGGAAAAATGTAAACACCATAAATCTGTACATTATGATTCCAAGTGTTGAAATACCCCTTGACTACCTTAGGACTCCCTTGGGACCAATTTAACCTTTTGACCGTTAACCAAACCCAACCTACAGTCAGTTTGACTAAACTAGCGTAACCCTAGTTTTTACTTATTTTACCCTTCACCCTCGACCGTTGATGGTTAGGTTGACCATTGATGGTCACCTTGACTATCAATGGTTAGGATGCACCTCCTCAACCTCTAACATGTAAAGTCACCCACCTTGCTTTCTAAATATAACTTATCTTCATTCATGTGTCAGCCATTACATGAGTGAGTTAAAATTAGGAGGCCTAGTTCATGTGATATTGCAACTCTCTTGCCTTGACTATAAGAAGAGAGGGGGAAAGAGGTGAAAGGGATCTACAATTTTTTCAAGAGCTTATGCATCTAGAACACTCTCTTGTAGGTCAATAATTATTAGTGATCCAATGATCCATTTACTACATCAAAAAGCCAATTTGCTACCATAGCTTTGCCAAAGCACCAAGTATTTTTACTCTATTAAAATCATGCCAGACTCCACCAATGAAGTTGACCACCTTAAACATCCACCCAATCCACTTTTCACTAGATAAGTATTTGGTTTCTAGTATTTCATTGATTTATTTTATTTTTACATTCAACGCAACACCAACCCATCTCTCAGGAATCAACTTTGTGATCTCATCAGTCAGTCTCCTTACCAACCTAGATCTATACACAGTAACTATTGATGGTTGACTCAACCACCGATAGTCTATCTAACTATCAATTATCACCTTCATCACTAAAAATCACCTTCACCATCGATGGTCAACACAACTACTGACAGTCAATGTGGTATCAAAATCTAACAAGTTATTTTCACCTATCTATCCCTAGCCAAACCTAATTTTTTGTGTTCTTGCTTATTCAAAGGCTTATTTATAATTTTCTAAAACATACCCCAACCATATAGCACTAGTGTTAATTAGTTTATCACTATTTTAATCATTTATAGTCTATTTTCTAGCAAGCTTTCTTGTGTTCAATTTTAGTACCTTTGATTATTGATGTAAGTACTCTTAATTCTATTTTATAAACTTAATTATTTAAAATGTATAGATTTATATCCCTTGAGAAAGCTCTTACTTCCAAGATATATATATTGTTAGGCAATCCACTTAACTATCTATCTAACAAAAAAATTTGCTTTAGTGCTTTTTTTATCTACAAGTCATCCTCCCAAGCTAAAAAAGAGCTTTTCACAATCTTTTGATTGAACACATGCATAGTTAAACAAGTTTTTGAAACATACTCATACTTAGTTTCTTCTTCTCCCTTTTTGAGATAATAAGCATAAATTTACTAAAATAATTTCAATATGATATTTACTAGGGTATCCAATTTATCCACAACTTCTGTATCTATAAGCACTCCATCTACCAATGCCATTTCTTGGCCCAAATTAGATTTACATAAATTCAAAGTTTTTACTTTGGCCTCTGTGGCTTCCTTCATTTATTGTTTTAACATGGCCACTTCTTCTTCAAGTGCCTTTCAAGTGGTAACCTCTTTCTCATACATTTTCACTACGTGGTCTTGTTTCTTTTTAGCATTATGCACATCAAAATTTAAAAGTATATTTTGACACATGACTTCAAAAGCCAATTTCAAAAATATAGTGCTAGCTTGCAGAGGGGAGATATTTTGAGTATCAATACAAAATGGAGTTGGTAGTGTTGGTGCTTAAAAATCTAACATGAGGTTGTCTGGAGGGATCTCAAGATGGAACTCTTCATTGTACATGTCCAAAAGCAAGGACACTTATTGCCTTGTATCAATGGTTACATCCTGGGGAAGGAAATACAACCATAAATAGAGCATCCTATCCAAGATGAATATTTGATATTGAGCATAAAAGTTGGTGGATGCCTCAATCAAAAGTGGTTGTACTTCAAAAATGGTAGGCTCCTTTCCTTTATTAGGGTCATGCTCAATAATTTTGACCTCTATATCTGTAGTCAATGAAGTGCTATCGATGTCCATTTCACTTATTTTTTTTATTATCAAAACCATCCTTCTCTTTGCCAAATGGATCCCCAATGTCCAATTGCATGTCATCAAAGGTGGTCTCCTCCTCTCGCACTAGGGAGGGTGGTTTTTTAGAGTTAGATTCCTTCATTTATTCCTTATGGCCTTCAGGTTCTTCCTGTATTGGTTTTAAAGGTGGTAATGGTACTAAACCCTTAGGTTCTTTTTCTAGTGTACTTTGTGGAATAATCCCTAATAGTGAAACCCTTGGTGGAAATGCATTTGGTGGAGAAGTTATTGGAGGTGAATTCATCGTTGGAGAACCCCATGGGGGTGAAGCTCTAGGTAGAGAAGCTTACGAAGGTGAATCTCTTTGTGGAGAAGCCCATAGAGGTGAAATTCTTGATGGTGGTGCTTGGGTAGTCCTCTACTATTTTGGAGGAGCCTATCATGAACTTGTGTTAGAATTATGCCCAACCCACTTCTTATTCACAAGATGTGGTACATGTGGAAGTTTTTCCCTTATATGCTCTGTGTCTTTTGAATATTTCTTCTTGGGCCATAATATGTAAAATAGATTATGTACCTGATCTCTAACCATAGTATGATTGACCTTGATGATAGTCTGATCAATCTCCCACTTCTATTTGTATGCCTTCTTTCCAAAATATATGTACATATTCCATAGAGTGTGAATCTATAAGTCAATTTAGTCTACTTCTAGGGTGAGATGTTGTACATAAAAAATGCAATTTACTAAATCGATAAAGTACTACACTATAAAGGCATAAGGTAGCTTCAACCAAGATAAAATTTATCTATAAGGAACCATCTTGATTCAAACCAAATAAAAATATTGATTTACATCAAACTGAGCTTTCTCACCAACCAAGATAGACAAGTCTTTTGTAATGTTCCATTCATTCCCAAATGCCTCCTTCATACCATCATACCATGACTTCATCTTATTATTATATGTAAGGGTGATATGCTTGGGGCATGTGAATGCCTTATAGCATTTAAAAGGGGACCTATGTTTGGGTGGGGATGCCCACTTTAGTTCTCCTGAAGTGTAGTCTAGTATACTGATCTCATCAAATACCATTAATAATAAAAATACCTCCCATAGAAACCTATTACCTATTATCCAATGGGTTTTCTTAGTATATTCTATGATATTATGGGAAAAATACATTACCCAATTGTATTGTAGGCCCTCAGTCACTTGATGAGTGACATAGAGGTGAGCCATATCCACCTCTTTCTAATGATTGATACCTTCAATCTTGATCATGATGATGCATGCAACTACTCAAATGTTAAGATCTTACAGGTTTTTGAGGTGCATAGCATAACCTTGATTTTGATACATGAACACCATTGCTATTTTTCCTTTTTTCTCTAAGTCTTCCAAGGCAAACTCCATGTCCATGTCGAAGCATTGCAATCCTAACACCTTGCTTATTCTCTTGGGTGTAATATTCATGTTGCACCTAGTAAAGTAAAGGTAGTCCTCATGGATGCATGAAAGTAGAAACTTAACCACTTCCATAGGTTTTCCAAAATATGGAAGGTTGAACAACTAAACTAGCCATATAAAGTCTAAGGCTTTGAAAATTTTGAGGTTGTTGTGGCACTCAACCCGATAGTCATTTTGTAACTCAACCTCATTCCCTGGTTAACGGTGGTTGTAATCAAATATAGTACAAGAGGGTAATTTTGATACCTGAGTTTACAAACGTAACACCATCTCTAGGTATTTCATTTCTTCTATCATCAATGACAAGAGTGGAGGTGCTTTTACCTTCTTTGCTTGGCATGCCATCCTAGATTCTTCACCTTTTACATGTTATGCTTATTTTTTAGGTTTTTTTTGTCTAATTAATATTGCTTCCCCCCAAGCAATACTTCCTCTTATGGTATGGTCAGTAATGGATCACTTCTTATGGCCTTATTCTTAGGTTGCATCACCCTCTATGGAGCCTAAAGGTTAAGGTGTGACCATCCAACATTCCCAAAATCATACATGATTTTGGTGTAGATGACTCAAATTTTCCTACTTCATCACCTTTTAATGGTAGACATCTACCTCTACAACATACAACTACCACTTCTTTCTATCGTAAGTCATGTTTCAGGGTTAACTTTGTACTTGATTACTTATTTAAAGTCCTTCTCAATAGCTATTCATGGGATTTGGATGCTTTAAACTTACACTTGCTCTAAATCACCTAAACTTAGTTCACTCTTTGGCTCTATAAAAATCAAATGAAAGCAAAGGTAAAAGTTAAGATGAGCTCCCAAGTCATTTTTATAGGTTTAAGGGGATAACTTGCATTTACTACCCCTTTCCTTTCAACAATCACTTCTCATAACAAATGTATTTGTAATGGCCAACATTCTTTGACTATTGCTTCTCACCATAAATGAATTTAATGGTATTATTTTATCATGATGTTGGTACACTTATCTAACTACTATTCCTTTCATATTAATGACATATCTTTTCTCACACTTTTCTTTGGAGTGGAAGATAGCTAATCAAATTTTCAAATATTTAAGCTATTTAATGGGAATCTCTTATCCTAAGGCTATTTAACTTGCAGGTTTTAAGTTGCATGCACATTATCAACATGAATACATGTATTATTGCTTAGCCCACAACTAAGGAAATGATTTTATTGAAAATATGATATCCTAAACTAATAGCATAAGCTTTATTGTTATAAAAATTATACTATTAAGTAGAGAAATATGGTCGTAGTTGGATACCATTGTAATGTCTAGGAAGAAACTAGCTATCCAATATTTATAAACAACAAGCATTGGTAATCTGAATGCTATGAACAATAAAAGGACCATCCTAATGAATATGAAGTTTCCAAAAATGGCGCATGAACTTGGAGTCATAGAACAAGTCTTTCATTCTAGGGGTAAATGTATTATGCTTGATGTGTTGATCATGCCATGATTTTTGTTTGAATTTCTCCACATCTTAACTCCAATGAGAAAGGAAACATGATTTATCCAACTACAACAAAGCATCCAAATGTGCTTTTAATGATGACTCCTCATCCAATTATCCAACACATGTAATACAAAGAGATGGTACCAAGAATTTAACTGGTAGAACTAATTCTATGCCATACACCAGATTGAATGGTGTGTTCTTGTTTGGGAGCTTATAAGTTGTTTGATAAGCCCAAAGTACTGTAGATACTCTATCATCCTAGTCAGTCCAACCAGTATTAAAAATGTTTATAAGTGTTGTGCCTAAGATTTTATTGAATACCTCGATAGTTCCATTGGCTTGGGGATAATATGGTATTGTTTTGTGATGGGAAATCATGAAATTAGCAAGTAGGACTCAAATAGTTTCATTGAGGACATGTGTACCATGATCACTAGTAAAATTTAATGGGCAACCAAAATAGGTTATGATATATTCCCATATGAACTGTGCAACAATAACAATAGTACAATCCCTTATTAGCATGACCTCAACCTAATGCATAAGATACTTAGTTACTGTAATGATATAACGAGAACATATAGATCATCCCATTGGATTGATTGAAACAAAAAAATCAATGGCCCAATTTTCAAATGGTTCTTGAGATATAATAGGATGTAATGGCATGGCATCCTGGTGATTTGGTTTTTTGATGTGTTGACAAATATCACGTTTCTTAACATGAATTTTGACATCTTTAAAAAGGGTAGGCCACCATAATTTGGCTAGCAGTACTTTACATGTAGTAGCCTCCCCAACATAGTATCCACCTGCAATGCCTTCATGAAATTCCTAAAGTACTTCAGAGCATTTATGTTTCATAACACAATGCTAAATAATTTCATCTCAACTAAGCTTGTATAGGTCCCCCCTAACGAGTTAAAAAGGTGTGACACGAACTATGAGTTATTTCTAAGCCTATAGAGTCACACAATTAGGCACTAAGCTAGTAGTTAAGAAAGATGCAATATCTTCTAATTCCTTAAGAAAACAAGAAATACATAATAGTCATACATCAGGTAGGCCATCTTTAATAACATGCGGTGGTTCTCCATAATCAATTTGAGAAAGATGTTCAGGGCCACAATTAGTTTTTCTTAGTTTGGCTATGACAGACAATTGAAATTATTGAAATAATACTATCTATTGACAGATACGGCCATGCAACATAGGTTTATTTAATATGTATTTTAAATCTTTATGATCTATATCTAATACAAAAGGAGTGGTCAAAAGATATTATCAAAAAAAATTCAGAGCATAAACCATTGAAAGTGTTTTGCATTTCGTGGTGGTGTAATTATTCTCAATTGTAGTAAGTTTTCTACTAGCAAAATAGATAGGATGATCAAGGTGAAATTCACTTGGTTGTGCAAAGAATGCACTAATGGCCATTCTAGAGGCATCAATATGGACATGGAATAGTTTTGTCCAATTGGAGAATTATAGAATCAGAGCAGTGACTAGTTCATCTTTTAAGGCCTCAAAGGCTTCTTGGAAAGAGTGTGTTCAAATGAAGTGATCCTTATGTTTTAATAGTTCCTCTAAAGTTATATAAATCTTTGCATATCCTCAGATGAATTTTTGATAATACTTGATATGTCCTAGAAAGGCACAAACTTTTCACTAAGTCTTTAGTACTAGGAGGAAAATAATGATAGCCACCTTTGTTGGGTCTATGAAAAGTCCATCCTTATAGATAATATGACCTAGAAGAATATCAAAAAGTGTATAAAAAAGACACTTATTTAGATTAAATGATATTTTTAGTGCTTGACAATGCTCAAGCATGAGTCATATATTATAACAATGGTATTTTACCAAGCCATAGATTGTCTAGTCATCCAAGTAAACTTGAAGGAATTTATGGATGAAGTCTTTATACACCTCAACTACTATACAAGAAAATATAGTAGGTGCATTATTCAACCCAAAAGGAATGATGATATATGTGAAGGATCCCAATTCAATGGAAAATTTAGTCTTAATTTGATCTTCCTTGGCAATTTAGACTTAATGGTACCTAGAGAATCCATCTGTGAAAATGTAAATTTCACACCCATCAAAACCTTCAAGGATTTCTTCTGTAAATGGTGTTGGGAAGGGATCAGTAATGTAAGATGTGTTAATTATATGATAATAAATGTAAATAATAATGCATCCATCTTTTTTGATACTTATGACCATGGGATTGACCCACTTAGATTCATCAATTGGGGTGATCACTCTGGTGCATAGCATATTGCCAATTTAATCCTTCACACATGCACGTAAATTTGGATTCATCTTACATGGAATTTTTTTGCCTAGAGATGAACACCTTTCATATCATTATAACTTCTTGGAAAGACATATTGTATTATTTTAACAATTCAAATATTTTTGAGACTATGTCTGTTTAGTAGTTACCTACAAAGGCTATTTTTTATTTTTTCACTATACCAATGTTGTGTTGCATAGTTTGAAAAGGTTATGAATATGGGTGGTCTACATCAGGACCAGTATCATGAATAATTTAGGCACCATAGTCTATAAGGATATCTAAATGGTTTTCCAATGGGTTAGGTGGGTCAGACTCTTCACCTTCATCCACCTAAAATACTAGTTTTTGATTCCCTATGCATATCTCTTCATGATGTTCCTGATCAAAGATAGGGTTTAGCATGAGAATGGGTTATTCAAATGGATTATTAAAGATAACTAAACCCTATTTTGGGACATCATGTATATATCTCAAGGAATATTCTATAGGACTTGGGTCACTAACAACTGCTTCTTGTATTGCTTAGAGAGTGAGGTGCAAATCCATTCTTAAAGATGAGTAAGAGAACACCGAGTTCATGCTCTCTTTTAAAAGATGCCAAAAATGGGTACCCATATGTCTTTCTTCATGAACATACCATGATCTATTCCAAGTTTATAAAGTTCCATAAAAAGCATGTACCCATACGTACTCTGGTAGGAAAGACTCTTCAACCTTCCACATGGATTCACAAGCTTGTATGTGTGGTTCTGGTGCCCATACTATACTATAGTTGATTGTACCCCATATTTTATTGTCATGATGAAAATGGTGAGACAAAGCAAATAGTACTTCATCCTAATGGAGAAGTTGATCATGATGGGTACACAACCACCTTACAATTATGCCATAAAAAAGTGAACCAATGATCACATATGATCATTATCAGAGTTATAAAAGTCTTCAAGGTGATAGATGAAGTTGCAGACTTCCATTTGTCCATGAAACCAAGGAGATTCATCAAGTATTTCTAATGGTGCATCTATAATTGGTTCTATCATGATTTTTCTAATAACAAGGTGAATAAATATGTGGAATTTATGATGTTAGCATGGATGTTCTCATAACTTCCTATGGCACCACACACTCTTCCAGTGAGGTCATAGTCACCTTGGGCCAATCATTACAAACATTACTTGTAGTATCAAAAATCGACTAAGTGTCCATCCATCAGAGGATGCCATTAGGAGTAGGATCATGATGCTCACCATCTCTAGCTGTGATGTTATAGATGTGGCTAATATCTTCTTCCACATTAACAGGTTCTATGTACAAGTCCCATGTATTTGATCCAACAAAATAACAATGTGCTGATCAATATTCTCAAAACTAATGTAGCACTTTTTAAAGCTTAAATCTGCATTATTTACGTAGTACCAAGGTCACTCCAATAGAGTTGGAAAATCATTTGCCTTAGCTATCTCAAGAAATTTAAAATCATATTTGAAAGGTACTCTAAGGATATTGACCATTGCATTATTAAGGATGCCAATTGGTAGAGCACGAGTTTTATTATCCATAAACAATACATGTTGTGACAGTTGTAATGCTAGACTAGCCATTTTGCACCATACATCCTTTGTGATGACATTAACCTCAATACTAGTGTCAACCAAGATATCCCAAATCACCCAACCATCGATGACAGTATTCACCAGTATTTTCTTATCCTTTTAAGGGCTAAAATGAACATAGGTATCTTGTCAGTAAGCATGATTCAATCGAAGATCCTCAATTTATCAAATTAATTAAGGTTGAGAATTAGTTGGTGTTTGTACCTAATTTTTAAACCAATTACTCAATTGTGGAACAATGTCTTCATCCAACATATGCTTATAAAGTTCTTGGAAATCATCTTGAACCATGTTTTGAGGTTCTACGACCTTTTGTAGATCAACACATTGTGTTACTTATTGGCCTTTAAGAAATATTATTTTTCCTTCTAGTTCTCATACCAATGTCATAGTATCATATAAAACATCCTTCTATTTTTTGGCATCAAGATACTTTTTTGTACGAGGCTCTTCATGTTGTATCTTCTCAATAGGAGTATATGTAAAATGATATTGTCCACTGCTATGTGTAATGATAGTCACCTATTGGGATGTCGGGGTGATATAGCATGGTCACCAGTGAGGTTAATCAATGTGAATCATACATGCACTTTTTCATTTCTTTCTTTAGTGATGGTCATGTATAGGTCAGGACATTCTTCCAACCGATGCTCTTTTTTATAAAAATCACATGTTAGATAAACTAAATAATACTGATGATAGTGATATGTAAATACACACTTATGACATGTTATTGGTGGGAAATGACCACCTCCTCATCCTCATACTCAGCCTCATCCATGATATCGACTATAATCTTGATTTTTGGAAATAGAGGTTTGGCATGTACCATGCATGCATGCCTCATGTATATCACTAATTAATTGGAACTTATTTATGTCATGGTTATAGGCATCACACATTTTAAATTATTTAGACAATTTAGAATGTGTTGTCTACTGTAAGAGAGGACAAAAGTGTACATCATGCTCTTTGTTAAAAATTTCATACAATTGCTTTAGTACAGTATAGATGTTTTTACATGGGTAATTGCTTTAGTTATGACGTTCAGAATTGCAATCTATACAATAAAGACCATTACAATTATTGTACACATTATTTGAAGTCAATTTTTCTAATTACAATGCCATTGATCTATTTAATCTTCCATGAAAGGACTGATTCTAGTGTCAACACTACCAATAACTTCAACATGGAGGGCAACGTCTAGGGATTTACACATGATAGTAAAGGTCTTATGAGATAGTGTTTATCTAAACGGAAGTAACAAACCTCCCAAAAACCATTGGGCATGTTAAGAATCATTAAATTAAAATGAAAGTTTTGACAAGAGTGTTTTGAACTGTGCATTATACTTCCATACACTTTCAGTGATCTCTTACTTTATATCTTTTAGCACAATAATACTTTGTTGCTCAAATTCAAGAATGTCAAATTATTGAAGGAATGCTATTTTGAGCTGATCATAGTTAATTACCACTTGTTGAGGGTCAAATTTACTATATCACTTATGTGCATTTTCTAGAAGTGTGGTTGTGAATTGTGTGGCCTTTCGCTCAAAAGAAGTTATGCTTTGCACCCTCCAAATGAGTTCACACTTATTGACATGCTCTAAAACATTCTCAATGATTGATATTTAGGTAGGTGAATCATCATTTCATAATATACTATTGGTAGTTGAGGTGCTTGCACTAGTGGCTGTTGAGAACCCCCAAATATTGTTCCTAAAGGGGTAAGTCTATCACTTCATCCCATTCCACCTCTTAATCCACCTCTAGTGCCTTTAACCATAAAACCCATGATGTGGGGAGTGGTAGCTAGTTGATTAATAATATTTGGGCTTGTATTCTATCCACTATGAATGATAAGTCCACCAGGTATCCCAAGTTGGGTCATAAAATTTCCTTTAAGAGGAAAAGAAAGTGTTAATTTAGTATGAGTTAAAACTAACTCAGCTACAATTTTCCTTATAGGATCAATTTCTAACTCTACACTATTTGTATCCCAATTACATATAATTAATTTATCTGATTTAAAAGCATGAGCACATACAATGGTTAGGGAACTTGGTTGGTTCAAACTTGGTTCTTTAGTCTCTTCAATCTGACTAGTTTCTCCTTCATATGATAAAATTGGCATAGGGCATGGCTCAAAAGTGATGGAGTCCTCCTTGTGCATTCTCACTTCCCTATGGATCCTAACAACACTTCTTGATTTTTCCCATTTCCTTCCTACACCGTTTTCACCTATTATCCTCTACAAAGCTTCATCATATTTCCACTTTCTTAATGCCCACTGACTGACTACCATTCCAAACCTAAATTTTTCACCAACACCTCTATATTCCCCTTACCACTATGTAGCTCATGCAAGGATGGATTTAGCCCTCTATTTATAAATTTTTGAGCCCATAATCAATGAACAACTTCTTGACTTCTAGTGGGAAATGTCTAATATACCAACCACATGATTCCTTAAGAAACTAGGACTTGGATTTTTTAGGACAAGAGTAAGTGGTTACAACATACTCTAGAATGTAAATATTCAACACTTCCCTCCACCATATATTAATAGCCTATGTCAAAAGTGTTCCCAATCGTTCCAAATCTCTTTGACATTTTAACATCCAAGCTTGTCTTCTTCTAATATTTTGTGATCAACCTTGAGCATAAGTAGAGAGCCAAACATGTAAATGAATAGGGACTTTGACAAAGAAGGTTTAATATAATGCATTATAGAGATCTTGTTCTACCCATTCACGTGCAATTTTTTTTAGTTCAAGATAAAGAACTGCAAAATTATCTTTAACCTCAATAATCTATTATTCAATACTTTGAAGGGTTATACGTTCAAACATCTTCCATTACTATGCAATAAGTGCTACAGGACTTGGCAACGAAACTAAAATGTTGGGTTTTTATTCTCTTAATCACATGTTATTTAGGTACTAGAGTGTAGTTCCAACAAGCTTATGTATTGGTCTTTCATGTAAGACTAAAGTCTTGCATGCTCACCCGAAGCACACATTAAAAGACCAGTTCATATAGGTTATGTTGATTAGTAACACACTAGTCATATACTTGAGTTGATTCATATATCTGATTAGAAATTACATAAAAAAAATACACTATAGTAGACCTTGATTCATTAATCATAACAACTAAGCACACAAACATAAATGCCATGAAGCTCAAAATATTGTCTACACAAACTCGTATAATGCATGTTCTATAAATCCCATTCTGAGAGATAAGCAACATAATTATTCAATTCAACCCACTGTTCATACTCAAATATCAATTTAACAAGAACACACAACACGTGAACTGATTGTAATATCTGTAAGTTTATACTAAATAGTCCTAATATTTTATCCATTATTAGTCACCTTACATGATTCCACATATGGGTATTTATACTTATTTTTTCTTGACCAAGTAGTTACATAATAAATGACAATATGGGTGATTGACCAATGAACTCTTAGTATACTGTGAGTTTTGACAGTCTTTCATCTGTTCTCTTCTAAGGACCTAGTCCTTTGCACACCTTATATTTTTGTTTGATGCTAGATCCTTGCTACCAAATGTCCTCTTCATAGGCCGGTGAGAAAATCATGATGGTTAAAGTCTAGATGGTCCTTGAGAATCACTCCTCAGCTTTCTCCCACTTCTCATGCACTCCCTAAGTCTTTTGTTGCTATTCTAAGTCTTATGCTCTTAGGTTCTTCATAGTTATGTTCCGTCTTTGATTGGGTCTTCTTACACTAATAAATTCTACACTCTTGTCCTCTCGTGTATCACTAGTTTCATGTCACAGTCTTCTTGCACCATGCTACTTTCATGCCATGGTCTTCTTGTGCTATGTTTCTCGTGTGCCATGTTAGTTTTGTGCCAAAAAATTAAAACATTTAGTCAAAATTTGGGGTCCAATAAGGGGCATGTCATAGAGACATGACTTTCACATATTCATAATTTTAGATTCAGTGGGGGCATCTCATAGAGGTATGGATTCCACATATTTATAGTTTCAGATTCAGTGGGGGCATGTCATAGAGGCATGGCTTTTACATATTCATAGTTTCAGATTCAGTGGGGGTATGTTATAAAAACATGGCTTTCATATATTCACAGATTTAGATTTAGTAGGGTATATTTTAGAAAATATGTTCTCCACACTTATTCAGTATGCAACATACCCAAATTACATTAGGGGCTTGTTTAGAAACATTTCCTCCACATTGGGACTTGTATCAATTTTCAGATTTCTCTATATATAGTGGGGGAATGTTTTGAAAACATGTTTTCTACACTTATATAGTTTTTAAATTGATCAAATTACATAGTTATAGGATGCAGATACATATTTGTGGTAGAATTCTATATATTGGTACCATTGTTATACATAATTTCAGCATGATACATATATAAAGTGCATATGTTATGCAATGTGTGTCTAATATTATAAAATCAAATTAGTTCCATATTCCAAACACTTTTAGGTACTGTCACCGCCCACTAGGTTGGAATTTTATGGATTATATTGAGCCAATCTACTATGAATAAGTAATTTAAGTGTGTTTTATGTGTATTTTGGGGGAGATTTTTCTTTTTCTATTGTGTCTAAAAGGGTCTATTTTTTTTTAAGATTGACTATCAACTTGCTATGAGTTGTAAGTTAATTTACGAGAAGTTTAGTTGTAGCAGTTTTGTGATATAGAGTTCATACTATTTTTATTGTAGTTTGGAGTAGATTAGACCTATCTGCCATGTTTGTAGTAGCTGAGAAAGGTAGTTTAACTTTTTGTTTCTATGAAAACTAACACATTTAGTTTAATAAAGTATACCTAACAAACCTACAAGTAATTGATCAATTTTTAGAGATTCCATGCATTTTCAACTAGATTTGGTTATATAGATACGTTCGGAGTGACTGATTTAATGGAGTATGCTCTTGTTTTTCAAAAAAAGATATATTTTACCCAGTCCTCTCCTCTCGGCGTCTCAGCTCCTCCGCCCAGCCGCCCTTCAGCCCAGCCTCTTCCACCTCCTGCTCAGCCAGTCCTCTGCGGCCTGCCTACCTCGGCTATCTCCAATATTGGCCTTGTAATTTTTAAAAAAAATTAGGCAATCAAATTTGGTCTTGGCATTGTATGATTATAATTGAAGCGTTGGAAATGTGGATTATTATTTTGGATACCGCCTTCAAAGCCTGGCCGCCATTGTTGAGCTCGGCCCACCGTCCAGCCAACCCCGACACCTGCTTGCGCAACCTTGGGCGACTTCTTGCCACCTCCCACCGCTATTATTGAGACTGCAATTTTTACAAAAAAGTTGATTATTTGTTTTTTGAAAGAAAATAAAACTTTATTAAAGTCAATTTTGAATTTGTTGGTGGGCATATTGGAAAGAGTAATTGTAAAAATGCATCGCCACTAGGTGGCGGTCTCAAGTTTACCCTTGTCCCTCCTCCGCCAACAATCAGTTTACACAAAATTCTTCTAAAGGCTTTTTTGATAGATGAAGATCGATGCGTGGGAATAGTCTGATAGGAGGTTAGACCTCCCACGATTTTTCTTCTTCTTTCAATCTGGTGTTCTAAGCCACATCAGAATGCTCTGTTGGCAATTTCAACGTTCAGATATGTATGTTTTGTATTAAAACTTGTGGGTATTTGTCGGGTACCTGCATAAAACCTTTATTTTTTTTATAACGAAAACTTTTGAACTAAACCTGTGCTGAGTAAAGCTCTAAAACTCACATTTAACTCTGGTTAATTACTTATGGTTCAATGAGGTTTTAGGGCTTTACTCGGCTTTACCCTGTGTATTCATTTAATATAACAAAAAGAGGGAAAAAAAAAACCTTTCATTGTTTTGTTCGTTGTCGTGTATTACCTTTTGTATGTGGTTTTCAAGTTTTTATTAATCGATTATTCCCTTCGTTTGTAGGGTTTTACTTTTGCGAATCATGATTATTCCATCCATAGTTGTTTGGCCTTTCATTAAACTTTGTTTGGAGTCCAAGTGAGACATATGGAATGAGGCACGTCCTTCACTTGCAAACCCTCGAGGCGAGCAACAAACAATGAGACTGAGACATGTATAGGTAGGAATTTCAAAGGCTCAAACAATGACGTGCAATGCGCTGTGTTGTGATCATAAGGCTCGAGCCCTGACCAAGTTGAACGAGCTTTCAACATGCCCACAAGGCCCAAGGTTTCATGTCTAGAGCAGAACAACAGACGTGAAAAAGGGTTAACACAGTCACAATAACATAAAATCAAATTATAATCTAATTGTAAAAAGGGTTAATACGGACCTTTATATAATGGGCAGCGATTGAAAAAAGGATTTGTCATATCAAATTATAATTTATATGGACTTTTTGCCATTGAAAACATTTTTATGACTGTGAGTTATGTGTTCTTTATAATCATTTCTCTACATTCATTTCAAATTTTAAAAAGGGTTTGTCACATCAAATTATAATTTATATGGACCTTTTGCCATTGAAAACATACTTATGACTGTGAGTTATGTGTTCTTTATAATCATTTCTCTACATTCATTTCATTATTTTGTGTTTCAATGTATTTTAACTATTTTTAATATATTTTTAAAGTAGCGATAAAACTATTGAGTCCCAGGTATGGGTCAGAAATTTTGATTGTTGGGTAGTTGCCGAGTACTATGTGTGTGTTCTCATTTTGCCTAACCCCCCTTCCATTGCAAGTTTTTATAGATACACTTGTATTTTTTTACTCATATCTTGAGTGTCATTTAGAGTTAGGAGGTGATTCTTATTGCATTGCGAGGTTGGTTTCGTCATTTTCTACTATGCATATTCAATTCTTTGTTATATCACATGGAAACCTTTTTTTTCTAGGTTTTGAAAGGCCTTATTAATATTTGAATATTACCCAATTTTCCATGCACTTTTCACAATACTTGGGACACCTTTTGAAGTGTCATTTTTTAAAGTGCATGTTTCTGTTTAAAATCTAAATTTGTAACCAAAATTGAGTCATTATGTATAGAAATATTTTTTTTCCATTTCCTATTTTCAACTCAATTTGTAATAAGGTGGTTTTTTGTGTAACTCCATGATTATACACAGTTAGAGGCATTCTTTTATAATTCCACTCCTTATAAGTGCCCAAAAAAATCATTTTGAGGGGTAAACACTTTCTTACAGTACTCTTGAGAATTGTGCCTTGTACCTATTTTTGGTGCACTTATGGTTTACATATTGTCCTTGTGTTTGGAAATTTATATCTTGACACATTTGTGGTTTGTGCCACATCTCTTTCAAGGCTCATTTATTAGCACCTTTCTTTCTTCTCTGGAGACTCGTTCAAGATCCCTTTTTTAGTGCCCGTCATTCTTTTTTTTTTTTTTGCTTGAAATGGTTTTGTGCCTTAATGTAAACTCACTAATGCCAACAAATAATAAATTGAAAGCCAAAATTCATATGCTTTTCTCTAAATTTTCATTTCTTTAGGAATATATTGTTAATTTTATAGTGGAAAACATGACCCTCAAAACACATAACATGCTCCTCACAACATTTGTAACACAAAAGTTACTCATTCACACTTTTCAAGTCAATGTTGTGCTATTGTAACATAAATGTGATCTTGTAGAATCCACATCTAATATTGTTCCAAATTTAGTACTTATTTTTTATTCTAGCACACGCTCCGTAAATACACTACTAGATTGTGATTTGTCAGGGGATGAGTTGTATTATGATCCCACTACACTTGTAGATTCCTTTGTCGTAACTCACACTTTTGATGATCATAATGTTGACATGATTGCCTCAATTAAGAAGCACACTACTGGTTTTGGTTACCTTATTCTCTACACCATAGGTTAATCTTGTAGAGGTATTAGAAAACACAAATATGGCATTTTGTTGTCTATCTAACATGTTCGCTAGATTACTCACCATGGCATTGGCTATATGTTAGTAGAGGTTCCTAGAAAATCCGTTAAAAAATGTTAATATGTGTTTTAGTGCAAATTAGGATACATGTTCAGAACATAGACACGAATATAGAACAAGTCAAGTATTCATTCGATTCAAAATTTCATATTTATCCAAAGAAACGTAGACTTAAATTATACATAACATTTATTAGTGTTATGCAACATATATAAGTAAAATAGAGTATACACTATGCACAAAACAAGTACAAAAAGACATTCAAAAAACCATTGTATGATATCTATATTAATCTCTAAATTTTAGAATTCTTTCAATTTACAATTGATCACTATATATAGAACTTAGAAAGCTATGGCGCTTCACATTCTATCTTTTTGATTTATAGTTCTAAGGAGTCTTTTTGTATTTTGCATTCGTTTGGACTACATACATGGATGGATACATACAAAATGATATATGTTATACAAATTATTATACATCACCCATTTTTCATGCATCTACACTCTATGATTTTACAATCCTATTCTACTACCAACACTTTTTTGGACTTAAAAAGTTGTCTTGTCTTGAGACAAAGTCATATAAAGTGTGTAAAATGCTAAAATTGATGGAGTTGCCTATTCAGAGAGGGTGTCATTTACTAATTTTCACCTCTTGCACACCACTTAGCTACCATTGTGGGTTTTTGACTAAATAGTGTACCAATCTATTGTCCTTATGGGTTTTTAATAGAATATCATATCTAGGAGACCACCACTTATGGATTTTCAACTATCTTGATCCCACTCTTAATGCTTAAGGCCTTTCAAACTTTAAAACAATTAAAAAATCTTTAAAGTTTAGAGAGAAGGTTGAGGCATAATTTTTTTTGTTAGAACTAGAGGATGTTACAAAGATGGTACTACTAGAGTTGTTATTGAGGAAGTCACACCCACAAAATCTGCCATTAGAGGCATTTGCTATGAATGGATGGTTGGTTGTGTAACTTTGGCATATTTTATTTGATGGAGTTCTTGTTGGAGTTATTTAGGTGTAATGAATAGGGGTTCCTCGATGATTTATATGATATAACTTGTTAACGATTAAAATTATAGCATCAATGAATTGAGCCTTTCACCTATTGTGAATGTTAAGATGAAATTGTATCGATCTAATAATCAGGGTCTAAAAGATGTACGAGGGTTTTTTTAATATATTCTAAGGAATAAATAATCTATCATAGATCAATAATAATTTATTATAATTTTAGAAACCAAATATTTCTTTGAATCAAATGAAGTAAATAAATTATAAAAATATAATCTAATATTCCACTTGACAGAGAAAACCTATAAATTAGATAATCTCTTGAAGAAAAGATTTATGTTCCTTGTAGTATATCTTTGTTTAATAAAATTGTCTATAATCAATGTATTTTTTTTTGGAGAAAAATATTTAGAAAGAGAGAGAGTGGAAGCTTGGAGCTCTGCAATTGGAGATGAAGAGTCATCCTCCATTAATGGTGCTTCATGATTTTTTCTTACGGCTCATCTTGGTCACCTTTGCCTTCTTGGTTCTTATTGTTTCTACCTTTCTTTGTGTTAGAGGTGGTTTTAAATTTTATGTTTTTCCCATTTTATTTTATTTTGTGTTTTTTTTGCTTTATTTTATGTTGTCATTGGGACTACCTATGTTATCTTAGCTGGAGCGCACTACTGACATGTGCATCCTTTCCTAGACATTACTCATGTTGCCTTTAGAATGCAAAGGGGCATGTATGCATTAATTGAAGGTTTATGAAAACTCTTAGATTTGATGGGTGATAGTGTAAAGAGGAGGGGGAGCACGGTGGGTTTAATGAAATAAATGATGTTGTGAGGCGTGATAAGAGTGGCAGTAATACAAGCTGTGATTCTATCTTATCTCAGGTGGAAATTAAAATCACTGGAACTTTGAAGAAACTATTCAAAAAAATTATTTGAATAGAGGAAGTGGCTAGGCATTCAAAAGGAGCATAATTTTTATCACTTAGGGAAGATTATGGCAAGCAGTAGTAGAGGGAAGGCCAAATCGATAAGTCCCCTAGCCTCCCTAAAACCCTAACCATCACTCTGAATGTTTCCATGGAATTTGACCTTCAACAAGAGGAAACCATAATTAAAAATGTATGGATTTTATTTATTTATTTAAATAAAAATTCACTCCCTTCTAGAAATTTCTTTGATAATTGATTAAATTCTGTGTGGAACAAAAAATTGGGGTTGTATATTAATTTTTGCAGGATGTTGTAGACAGGGGTTTTCATGATATTGTTTTAAAACTCCAATATGTAACATAGGGAAATCAATAAGCCCCTATGGAATGTCAGCCAATCAATCTTCAAGGCTATCCCTTGGTCTCCTAAAATGGACTGTAATGACCTTATTTTAAAAACTTCCCCCAAATGTGTTGACATTGAGGAAGTGTCGATTCAGCACTAAAATTTTCTTTCATAGGCGCTGAAACCCCTCAATGAAGTTTTTAGGATTGAAGATACTAGAATATCCCTTGCACATAATAATTCTAGGGTTTTATTATATATCAAACCCTTAAATTTTTTCCTACAAGCACTCAATTTTAAAATTAAAGGGAAATCTCACAGTTGTGCTCTCAGAGGTCTTGGTGGTTTGAATCTCTGTTTCTTTTGTAAAAAGGATGGCCACCTTAAGAAAAAAATTCATCTATTGGCCAATAAAAGTAACATCCCTTATAGACAACAAGAAAATGACACCAAAAAATATGAGAATGTGTTGAATAATTTGTAGGTGTTTGAAAATCTTATGTTTTCAAGTGTACCATTAAAAGATAGTGCCTCCACTAGTGAGGTTGTTGACACGCATGGGCCTAATGCTCAAGGTGAGTATGGCTTGGAAGGTCCTCCCATTAATTCTAAAGTTCATGATTCACCATAGACTGATGGTGATAATCCTTCACTTGGCCTGGTTGAGTGCCCCATTGACAACATGGATGATGCTTTCTTGGAACAAAAACACTTCAAGGATCATTCCTCTGAGGAATATGTGGTAATCCTTATTGAGGCCCCTAAACTAAAAAATATTTCAACTTCTACCTCGACTGATAGCACTCTTGATAAGTCTTCTAATGATGCTACACCAATGGTTATCTCCCTAGAGAAAGAAGCTGCAGGCTTCCCCATCAATGAGATGGAGCTTTCGGATGGAGTTATCATGAAAAACAATAAATCTATAGGGGTGGACAATTGGATGTCCAAAGGGGGTGGAAAAAGACTTAAAATGGACTTGAGTCTAGCTCAAAATTATCATACCATGCCCAAGGAGAGAGAGAAAAATATATTGACTAAGGAGGGGCTTCTTAATATGTAGGAACCCCCTCTAAAAAGAAGGGAAAAGAAAATAAAGCCTTGCATTACTTTACCAAGTTGTACAATGGTGGGTTAAGCCCCATGGTTAATCGAATTGACCTCTAAACACTCCCCCTTGTTTTCCATATGGATTGTCTATTGGAATGTAAGAGGGCTAGAATCTCTAGATAAAAATACAGTGGTAAGACATTTCAGACCCTTGAGTGACAATCTTGATTTTCTCTTTTTACAAGAAGTGAAGGCTATCGGTACCCAACTTTCCATGGTCTTAAATTTTATCTGATCCAATGATCCTCATTTTTTAGTAATCATCATAGAGGCAAAGGGGTGCCTCTATCTTGATTAGCACCTTATGGAAAGACTATATTAGTGATCTTGGTATTTCTCCATGTAACAGGGTGGTCTGGGTTTTGATAGAATGTCAAAGTCAGACCTTGGGTGTGTAACATATACGCCCCCAATGAATATAGGGAGCATTTTAAATTGTGTAATTGATTATCCATGAATCTTAAAAATGTCTCTTGCATTTTTTGTGATGACTTCAAAATGGTGGAGGATAAAAAGGAAAAAATTGGAGGGGACCACCTTACACAGAAAGGTAATGAGCTTTTCTTCTAGTCTAAGTGGAACTGAATTCATAGAATTGAAGATCCTCTCTTGAAGGGAAAGAGCCTTAGCAGAGGAATATGGTATACTTTGTGGAATAATTAGAGTAGTAATAGGAGACAATACTCAAGGCTAGATAGACTCTATTTTAACACAGAGTCCCTGGTGGTTGATACGGTCATGAGTGGTACTATTGTGACTGTGTTACCGTATACTATGTTGGATCACCATCCTATTGAAATTAATTTCTCAATGGTTAAATAAAATAAGAAAGATTCAACAAAGGTTAAAGTGTTATATAAATTTAGTGTCTCACACCTTATAGAAAAGGTATGTGTGGAGGGAATGCAAGCTTCATGGAACATTAGTAAAGTTGTCTGTAACTCCAATTCTAAAATTGACAACTATAACTCCAGTATGAAAATTAATAAAATGTTTTCAAGAACTTATGGACAGATCAAAGCTAGGAAGTGAAAAAAATGTGTAAGGGATACTCAAGATAAGCTTATTAGGGCAGAAGGCCTGCTACATCTTAACTTGACCAATGGGGTCCTTCTTAAATAACTTAACTTATTGAAGCACCAAGTTTTTTAGACATAGTATTACATTGCCAAAGAAGTTTAGACTGGTCCAGGCTTACTTGGCTTAAGCTTGGTGATAGAGGGTCTAAATTCATCTTTAATGTCTTGTGAATTAAACATACTAAAAACAAGATTAAAGAAATTGAAGTCAATGGAAAAAATGTATAGGATGTTGCTAGTATAAAAGGAGACTTATTTGAGTTCTATTCTAACCTTTTCTATTTTGATGGATCAAGTGAATGTATTGAACAAAATAGAGCCTTATGCGAGACATGTACTCTTAGGAAGGTCTCACAAACTCAAGCCTCTTTTTTGGAGGTTTCCATTTCACTTGATGAGGTTAGAAACACCATTGACTCACTAAAATATGATAAGGCTCCAAGGTTGGAAGGATTCCCTATGGAATTCTACAAAGTCAACAAGGAATGGATAGCTAAGGAATGTTTGGAGGTATTCAATGAGGCAATTACCTCTGGTAATCTTGGGTCAGACAGAACTATAGAGATGATCACGATTATACCAAAGGATGGCAATTTATCATTAGTGAAGAATTTGAGACCAATTACTCTCCTTAATGTCTCCTACAAGATACAAGTAAAAATCCTTGTAAGGGGAGTGTCCTCATGTTTGCTCTCTATTATCTCAAAAACTCAGACTGGATTTGTTGAAGGAAGATTCATTTTGGATAATCTAATCACCAGTTGGGAAGGCATGTATTGGGAAAAAGATTTGAACCAAGATGTCAGAATGATCTTGCTTGATTTTGAGAAAGGCTATGATATAATTGAGTGGCCATTCATCGATAAAATGTTATGAGCTTTTGGGTTCTAAGATAGATTATGTAGAATGGTCGATGTTCTTTTTAAGGATGTTTCAATGATCATTAAAGTCAATGGGTTGAAGGAAGATTCATTTTGGATAATCTAATCACTAGTTAGAAAGGTATGTATTGGGCAAGAGATTCAAACCAAGATGTCAGAATGATCTTACTTGATTTTGAGAAAGCCTATGATAGAATTGAGTGGCCATTCATCGATAAAATGTTATGAGCTTTTGGATTCCAAGATAGATTATGTAGAGTGGTCAATGTTCTTTTTAAGGACATTTCAGTGATCATTAAAGTCAACGGTGAACTGATTGACTCATTTGTGCTTCAGTGATCCATAAGACAAGGTTGTCCACCAGCCCCATCACTCTTTGTATTTTTTATAGAGGAATTGCATTACCTCCTTAGGTTTTTAGACATTGGACCTCTAATTATAGGTATCTCACTCTCGAATAATGAATCTCTTCTTAACATCTTATTTACTGATGATACTTCAAAATTTGTCACCTAAGACCAGAATAATTTAGAGTAGGTTGAAAAAAGGATAAATATCTACTATTCTACCTTAGGTTCTAAAGTTGCAATACATAAATCATACATTCTGAAGTATAAATATCGACCACCTAATTGATTGACAACATTTGGCTAGAATTGGAAAGGACTAGATGAAATGGTTAGATATTGGGGATTCTTTTTGCCTTAACCCTATCCTTCAAAATCATGTGGGAATGGGTCTTTAATAAAATAAATAATAAAATTGACAAATGGTAGGGCAACCTACTATCACTACCAGGCAGAATTCAAAATTGCTAGAAAGTCCTTTTTTCATATAGCATATACTATGCTTCCTGCTGGTTATTTGGCAAAACACAAGTCAACATGTTATATAGAATTATAAGAGATATTGTTTTTTTGTATGGAAGAGGAGGCAAGAAAAGGAATGCAGTCTCATGGAAATTCTACTCAAAATGCAAAAGCATTGGTGGACTGGGTTTAAAGGACCTATGGTTGCAGAGGACAACCTTGGTAGTTAAATGGATTGTCAGAGCTTATATTGGGAATGAGCCTTGGAAGGTACTAGTTAGGAATAATATCATGCAAGGCTCTCCAAAAGGGAAGTCAAATTGGAAAGGATTGAATATTTTTGATTTGCTCATAAGACCTTTTATAGTCAAAGTTGTTGGCTCTCCTATACTTGCATCTATTTATTTTGCATAGGATTCAACCAAGCCTTTCATTACTTCAAAATAGGGTTTTAATTGGCATGGGACTATGTGTTAAGGATACATATCTATTTGGTGGTACTTGAGTGTCAATAGGATTCTAATGGCCCTCACTAGGGGATGCTCTACCTTTCATTGATACACTAAAATATTGAAGAGATTTAAGGATCTTTTCCTCCATGGGTGCTAGGCTTTATGGTCTGAACTTAAATACAAATTTCAGCTCTTGGATTCTCAATAAAGAATGTTCACCTTGCTTCAAGCTACTCTCAAAGGGAATAACATGGTGGTATTTATGTAGGATGAGGATGAGTTCTGGGATAGTTTGAAGTGGAAGAAAGGCCTACCTCTGCTCAAATACTCGATGTAGATGCTCTACAAGAAACTTTCCTATTCTAATGTCCCCTACCTTACCCTCAATCATATTTGGTTTGTACTTGATCCTTTACATGCTTGATCTTTTAGGTTTGCGACAATCTGGTCTTCTTATCTTGAACCTCAGAACTCATGTTTTTAATGGTTACTAATGTATAAAAAGTTGGCTATGGGTGATATTTTGAATAAATGTAGTCTTGCTAATCCCTTATGTGTCTTTTATAATGACGTTGAAACTATTGAACATGTGTTTTATTCCTGCCCATTTGCTATTAACCTATGGGGAAAATGCCTTAAACCTTTGAACATTGTATTCGGATATGAGCTTGGATGGTTAAACATTTATTTTGGATATGCTTGTCCTAAAATTAAAGTTCATCCTTTTTCCATAAATTCTGGTTTATTTTCTCTACTAAAAATCTTTGGTTTTTTTGGAAACAAAGGAACCTAGAGGTGTTTCAAGGTAAGGATAGAGTTCTTACTAACTTCATAATTGAAGTAATTCTTTGGTTTTTTTTCTTTGCAGATTTTCTTTTAGTTGAAGATTCCACATGACCAACTTGAAAAGTTTCTAAGGACAAGGTTACTCAAGGTGACTTCAAATTACTTTCTAGACTTAGCAGGATGCCCAACATTGAGCCCACATCCAAATTAGGCTAGCCTCTCCTGATAGTTATGAAGCTACAAATTTTTGAGTTTGAGTAGGAATATATTAAGGATGCCTACTTAAACTAGGCTAAAAAACTAGTGAAGGAGTGGATCACCTCATCGAAGTTAGACAATAATGGTATTGGTGAGTGGGTGGCTGTAAATGATAGTGCTTTTTAGGATCTCTATAATGAGAAAAATGGTAGGTACATTATCAGTGAGGCTAAGGAAACCTTCACACTATTTAACCTGAACCTTTGTCTAGAAATAGGTGATGAGAATGTATTAGTTGGCTCCTCATCTCAAACTCCATTTCATAATGTTTCTATTTAGGGAGGGAAAGTAGAAACTTGGCAATAGATTAACCAAAACATTAACATCTTTTATGGAAAGCTGGAGAAGCTGATTGAGGGTGGATGTTTAGCAGGTGTGAAAGATGTACTCGAGTATGTAAGGTAGAACAATATGAAAGGTCTCTTGGATAAAGTTGATCATTACCCTACCAAGTTGCTTTTTGGACATCATCTGACTAAAAATGTAAGTGATAAAATCTCCTGAGAGGGGAATACTTTGTCTAGTTTAGATGGTGGCTATGATGGGGAAGGTACTACTTGTAGTAGGGTGCTAGACCCGCACTTGTGATTTTGCCACTTTTGGGTGGCCTTTGATTACCTTGTGTTTGCTCTTGTTATATTGATATGACTGTTTATCTTTTGACTACCTGTTTGGTGCCATTACCTGATAAACTATTGGCTCTTTTCATTGGCTGCCTAATTGGCACCCTTTCCTTTGATACTATTTGTCTTTTTTCTATTTTTTTTAGAGCTATCTATTTGAAGCTGATTTTAAATTGAATTAGCGCATATTAAGACATGGGTGGGGGATGCCCCACCTTTGCGCTTTATTTTATTTGATACTATGTATATTTTTGACAACTAAAATGCATATATTAACAATCGATCTTTTATATATATATATATATATATATATATATATATATATATATATATATATATATATATATATATATATATATATATATATATATATATATAATCTTATGATGTTCATGTTTCACTTAAAATAGGTCCAAAAAAAAATAAAAAAATAAAAAAAAATCAAAAGATAAATAAAATAACCGACAATGAAAACCAAAGAATGAAAGAGAAATAACAATTAACATAGCTAAACAAACAACTACCTTAAAAAAAAATAAACCTAAAAAAAACTCTTAATCAAATAAGAAACATGAATAAAAATAAAGACAAAAGTAACTAAAGTAAACTAAACTATTACTAATCGAAGAAAGAAACATTGAACTGAAAAAGATCTAAGAAAGTAATAAATTAAACAACACTAAACTCTAAGAAGATAAAGAAAGTTGTTACCTCTAGACTTAAACTATTAAATGAAGATTAGATTAAATTTTAAAATCAAATAAACAACTAAGAACTAAATAAACTACAAATAATCTAACAATTAAAAGATAGAGATTTAAATATTAATAAACAAGTAATCAAAAAAAAGGAAATAAAGTCTAACTAAATAAAGAAAAAAAAAATTAACTAATCTAATCTAATTAATAAATAAAATTAAAATAAAATGCAAATTAAAATTAATTTAAATAAAATAAAAATGAAATGCGAATTTTAAAGAAGAGTCGTCTTAGCAAAAGTAAATGATATTTTATTAAAAATAATATTTCAATACAATTTTTTTTGATATAATAATAAATATAATCTGAATGGATCAACAACATGTCACACATAGTGAAGTATTCATCATTATTTTGGTTAAGTAGTTTAGATTCTACTCATATGACTGCAAACTTGTAATCATCATAAGATATTAAACTTAATAGCTTTCAAATAATCAATTTATAAACTAAACATATAATTTGGATATACCTGCACTGATTAAACGTATCACTTAACCGTCAGAGAATGTGTTATTGGTCTAACTATAAGAGTTGTGCTATCTCAAAGATATTGCTACAAAAGAGTATGATGATAAACTTTGAAGCAATTCAGAGCCTCCAACAATATTTGTTAATGTTCATCCTTTTGATGTCTCTTTGATCTTCTTATATAATCATCTCTTCAAGAAATAGTTTTATAATAAGTTATAACTAAATTTAGTTAGTTATTAGTTATAACTAAATTATGAAGGATTTATATTTATATTAATGAATTCTTGCTTAACGTTGTGCATGTTTCTTTTCAAAACTATGAATAGGTGAAATATGGGATTGAATCTTATATTGAAAAACTACATGTGGAACCTTCATCTCGTAAATAAATCTTACTTATACAAATCACTAGCTTTTCTCAATCATCTTTGGTTGGACGTATGTTGCCTATTGACAGGTATGGTTGTATACTTGCCCCTGAAATAGAGCAATTTATTGAGAATAATATTAACATTATTTTGTTTAAGATCCAAGAGTTTATTGAGAAAGGTGGTAGGATTGGGAAGGAGAAGATGTTGGAAAATGTTCTTGAACTCAAGATGAGTCATGTACACAGTCAATTGGTAGAAAACAACTCCTTGAAGTTGAAGGTGGGAAATAACCCTAGTCTAAAAGTAGGTTTGATTGAAATGGATCCGAAAAACAAAATAATTGGGACTTGGTTATGAGGAGAAGTAGAAGGGACCTAAGGATGCAGAGAGAAATGTTGAAAGTGGCACCACTTGCTACCCTTTGGTTTGTTGTTGATGTTGCTAGTTTGATACATTTGTTCTTGTGTCTAATTTTATATTACATGAGTGTTTACTTGGCTAAATGTGTATGTATTTAAGACTATGTTACTAAGGTAGTTGTTGTTCCGTTGGGATCTATTTAAGACCTTTCTGAGTTTTTTACACTGTTTATTCACAGGTCATATAGTATTTTTATGTAAACGATCTTTCAATATTAAAAATAATAATAAGTGTGAGTAGATGTCATTTTTATAACTAAAATTTGAATAAAAAGTAGCCATCACAATAAGTTAAATCAAATAAGTAGTGAATTAAATGATGACACATAGGTACACACCAAATACACCACCTAATCCTGAAGTAACAGTCCACCTTAATTTTCTTTGTATTTAAAACCATTTAATTTAAAACCTTAGAGAAGTGTTTTCCACATAATTTAAATACCTAAAATATAATTTGTAACAAAAAATTATAAGTTATTAAAAAATATTTTTATGTAATTATGTGACATTTACATGACTATATACACCCCTTAACTTAAAGTGCAGGATGACTAACTCCACTCCCTTAGAAGAATCACACTCCAACTAAAACAAAATAAACATCCCTTTTTAAAGTCCTCTCTATCCTCTCAATTTTTCAAGTACACATCTATATAAAAAACCACTAATGATATGGTCATATCAAATGTACATTCTCATTAATGCCTTTAAAAATGACTATCATATGGATTGAAGAAACAACACGCCACACCAAACTCTGTTCCTCTTTTCTTGCTGAAAATTTGTTGCTCCTTTCCTTCTGTTCTTTCAGAAATATGAAATATATTTGCCCCTTAAAAATTAACCAAAACAAAACAAAGCTGAATGTTAATAATTAACAAAATTTCTTTCCTTAAAAAACTAGAAATATGATTGCCCCTTGAAAGGAGTATCCATTTCAATACCTGAATCGTGTAAATGCAATTCCTTACTATTGCATTGCTGCAAGGGAAGTTGCAGATGTTTCATTTTATCTTCAATATCTGCCATGTCAATTATGGTCCTCTCCAGGCAGCTACCGCAGCTCTGTCCGGACAGACTTGACAACTCCTCAAGCCTTTGACAGTTTTTGATGTGCAGCTTTTTGGAATCGCATATTCCTGTCACCGTTTTCAAATTAACACAATCAGTCCCATCAAGACGACGCAGTGTTCTGGGCACTGTTATGCTCTGCAGCTTCCTACATTTTATAATGTTAATCCGCGAAATTTTTTGAGAGCAAGTCAGAAATGGAAGTTGCGGACATTTATATATCCATAACAATACCAGATCAAGGTTACCTGACACTATTTCCAGATTTTTACAATCTTTCAATGTAAGACGCTTGACATTCCGGCACCCTTCAATTGTAACCATCTCAAGTGAGCATAGGGAGGAGAGATATGGCAAGTACTCAAGCTCGCGACAATTACGGATGTTTAATATCACAAGCCCGGAAAGTTCAGATAACCCAGCTACTCTTTTCAAGCTCTTACAATCATTCAGTTCAATACATTTCAGCTTCTTACAACGATCAACTGTAATACTGTTCAGACGGTTCATACCAACGAGACACAACTCAAGCTCAAGCTCCCAACATTCACTCACGTTCAATTCTACAAGCTTCCCAAGATGGGATATTCCTGACACACTTTTCAGATGTGAACAATTGAAAATCGAAATTTTTTTCAGACAGCTCTGAGGGCCAAAACTTAATTCCTCGAGGTCAAGACATTCTGTAATGTTAAACAATTTAGGATTTTTAAGATCAGATGCTGACAATCTTCTCAAAATTTGACATTTGATAACTGCAAGACAATTCAGTGTCTCTGATATGCCCAAGGAATCTGGGAACTCTTCCAGAGAGAGCCTAACAATCTGCAGCTCTTTCAACTTGGAGGGTGCCTGAAGTTCAAAATAAATTTGTTTTTAACTTTCCATGGTAAACAATAGTTAGCAAACTATCATAAATTTTGTTGGAGAAAACAAAATACCTGTACATCTCCCTGCTACAATATTTTGAAACGTCCGCCCCTGATTCTCAAGCACTGCAAATCTTGTAGTGGAATCCATGATGGAATGCCTGAGTGCCATATATTGAGATTCAGGTACTCAAGCTCAAGCCATAGCAAAGAATTCGACATCTCAGCACTGTTATCTAATTTCCCCAAAAAATATGTAAATCGATATTTCATGGAGCAGTCAAGAATGGAATGGAAATACCTGCCTCTGGTCTGGGCGAGGATGTTTTGGAATCCCTTTGATTCCTGCATTTACAGAGGCAGCTCAGACTCGTGGTGTTGTAGGAATTTAAGATTTGGAATATCACTATACGAAGCAAATATATCTTGAGGAGGAACAAGCTTACAAAAGACATAAGATCTTGAGGATGCCACACGCGACGATGATGGCTCAGATTATTTGCAATCTCTCTTCCCAAGTCTCTCAGATGGTCGTCCATTCTTAAAGCAACCTGATCCGAAGAGACGTATGGCCATGCGCTTACTAGTCCATTCGACAACATATTAATTTCCTCTACAAGACATTTATCTTTTAACGTTTGCAAGGCAAACTGCTCGCTCCATCCGGAACCCTCCCACACAGCTATAGCTATTTTCTCGTCTCTGTCTGAAAAAAAAACATGCAATATCCAAGAAAATCTGTTGTTCCTCGCTGTCCAGTGAATCAAAGCTTATCTTAAGCCTTTTCTTAATGTCCCCGGGAAAGGTCTTACGAACTTTGCCCAATTGCAATTCCCAGTAACTCTGAGTTCTACCGTAAACATGCCGCCCCAGAACTTGAAGAGTCAGAGGTGAGCCTCTACACAAATCTACGAAGGAAGAAACTAGATTCTCATATCCGCTTGGAGGATAACTTTTGCCTAACGCGTGCCAACAAAAGAGCTCTGTCCCATCATTTTTATTCATTCCTTTTAAATTGTAACGAATGGTAATGTCTGCGTTTATAAGCAGCCCTTCATCACGGGTTGTAACAATTACCAAACTATTACCAGAGTTCCTAAGTTTATCTGTGACCAACAGAGCATCTAGCTGGTCTAAATGATTAATATCATCTAGAACAACGAGGAAACGCAAACAACTAGCACCTTCTAGACGACGCTTGAGCAGAATACTTGAGAAGAATAAGCTGCAGTGAAGGTAATTCATTTCTGGTAGATGCTTCCCGAACATCAAATAGAAAACATGCTCCTTTGTATTCTGGACGTTTCCTGTTGAACAACTCTTTGGCTAGAGTTGTCTTCCCAACCCCACCCATTCCAAAGATGCCAACAATCTTCGCCTTGTCTTTCCCCTCTCCCTTCAACGAGCAGAAGCTTTCAAAATCTTCTACCAACTTCTCAATCCCCACTGAGTGTTTTGCAACAGATAAAGGTGCTATCTTTTCTACCTCTTTCTTCACTGTTGACACTATGCTTTCACATAGATTGTTGTTATCACTGAAATTGCAGGAAAATCAGACTTTGATAAGAACGACATTTTTGGGCTTAAAGTCAATTAGTTTTATCGAAAGAAATATTACTTATTATGTTTGCTGAATTCCAAGCCAGTGATAAGGGAGACAGAGCGGAGAGCTTCCTTCCACTCTTGAAGCTTGTCCAGGTGCCTTGACTTCTTCTGGTAATTAACGAAGGCGTCCTCATAGACTCCTTTTATCAATGTGCTGGAGTTCCCAAGGCTGTACATCATAAAACACAGGAATAATCGTAGCTTCACTAACTCAGCCAAACACCATTCTGACTCTGCATATCTTTTGGAAAAGATAGCTATGTGAATTCAAGGAGATCGGATGGCAGTTTCAATGGTGGAAGGAAAGGAATCTCCCTCTTGTTTCTCTCCACAATCAAGAAATGCCCGTATTTCCAACTGCTGAAGAGAATTGTAAAGCTGAAGAGCCAAAGTATCTTTCACATCAGGACCTCTGTGGTTGATGAACACGTCATACAATCTAGTAGATTCGGAGACTTTCCTTCTTTGGCTATGGGGTTCAACAGCAGAGAAAGCATGATGTTACACATTTTGCGGGTGAGATGAGGAAGAAGACGCCATGGGAATGGGAAGGGGAAGAGAGTGTTAAAAATTATGGTTTTTGCGCAAGGGTTTCAAGTTCCAACTGGTGTATTAAACGTTGTGGCCTTTCCCTATAAATAAATATGTTTGACATCAGGGCCCCTTTAATTAATGAACACTATCATACAATCTAGTAAATTCACAGACTTTCCTTCTTCAGAGAAAGCATGATGTTCCATAGGATGAAGGGGAACTGTGTTAAAAATTATGGCCTGGTTCCTTCGTGGAAAGAAGCATGAAAAGGAGGGGAGGGGAAACGTGAAAGACACATGAAAATAATTAAAAAAAACAAAAGCTGACCATGTAATATAAAGATTTGTTTAATTCAATAAAATTAGTAAAGCAAATAAATAATTTAAGTGAAGGAATGTTGTAGTCAAGACTCTTAGCTCCCGTTGATAATGGGAACGGTGATTTTAATACCACAAGTTGTGTTAAAGTCTCTATATATCCAAATGGATCTTTCTGGTTGTCTTTAATATCAGAGGAATGGTCGTTGAGAGATTTTATTCCACAAGCCTTGATCCTTAATAATAGTGGCTCAAATCACTGCCCAGTGAGTCTTGAAGTGGGTAGAACTTACCCTGGTAAAACTCCTTTTAGATCTCAGCTGATGTGGTTTCATCACAAAGATATTGGTAGTCAGATTCAGAAATGGTGGTTGGAAGGAAAGCCAAGGTATGGTACTTAAATGTTCTTGTTAGTCAAATGGCTCAATTATTTAAAGTTCAAACTTTAGAATTGGAGTGAGTTTGGAGCCATTAAAGAAGAGAAGAAGAAAATTGTACATCAATTGGAAAAAGTTAATAAATAGCTCAAAAATACTGGAACCTCTGAGGAATTAATTAAAAAAGAATGTATTCTAAAAGCACAATTCCAGGAATGGGATATTCGTGAGGAAATTATGTGGAAGCCGAAATCTATAATACAATGGTTGAAGGAAGGGGATAAGAATACTGCTTTTTTCCATAAGACCTTGATTTTTAGAAGGGCCCATAATTATATCCATTTTTTTTTCAAAAGTGATGGTTATAAGGCTTATTCAATAGATGGTATGAATGGATAAAAAAATCCTATTTCATATCATCTATTCAATAGTTGTGTTTAGTATGCATTAAAAAAACCCTTGGGCTAGATGGCTTCCCAATAGAATTTTATCAAACCTTTTGGGATATTATTAAATCAGATTTATTGAAGGTGGTTGAAGAGGTTAGAACAGCCAAAACCATGCTTAAAGAGATAAATAAAACTTATATTGCTTTGGTTTCAAAAGCTAATGAAGTGGAAGATATTTCAAGCTTTTGTCCTATAGCTTTGTGTAATGTTTTATACAAAATTGTTACCAAAGTTATAGTGGAAAGATTAAAGCCTCTTCTTCCTAAGATAATATCCCCTGAGCAAGGAGGTTTTGTCCTTGATCGGAATATTCATGATGAGATAGTGCTGGCCCAGGAAATTATACAATCTATGCATATTCAGAAGAATCCAACTATGTTCATCAAGGTGGATTTAGCAAAAGCTTATGACAGAGTGGATTGGGATTTTCTATGCAGACTTCTTATTCAATTCGGTTTCTCTGAGGATTGGAAACAATGGATAAGAGCTTGCTTCTCTTCAGTTTCTTTTGCAGTCTTGATAAATGGAACCCCATCAGAGACTTTTGGTGCAACTAGTGGAATAAGATAAGGATATCCTTTGTCTCTATTCTTATTTATTATTTTAGCAAATTGCTTAGGACGACTGGTTAAGGAAGCATGTAATGCCAAAAAAAATTATGGGATACAGATAGCTAGAAGTACTCAACTGTTGGCTTGTCTTCAATTTGTGGATGATTCAATGTTAGCTAGGAAAGCTACCTCTTTAGAAGCTAAGCAATTTCAAAAAGTTCTTAACAAATTTTCAGAAACCATTGGTTAGGGAATTAATCATGAAAAATCCCAAATATTTTTTTGCATTGTCATATAAGACAAGCAGAACAAATTTTAAATATTTTCCATTTTAAAAGAGGACAACTTTCCTTATAGTATTTGGGGGTTCCCTTAGCTTAAAAAAAGCTAAGGGATTGGCATTGGTTAATCAATAGAGTTGAGCTCAAATTATAAAAAAAGACTAATAAATGGTTGTCCTCAGGAGGTCAGATGACTCTGATCAAGTCAGTTCTTCAAGCAGTGCCTATATATGTTATGTCAGTCCTACATATCCTAGGAACTATATTGAAAAAGGTGGGTGCTTTATGTTAGAAATTCTTGTGGAGTGGTACTCAAGACAAGATGAAATGGGCCTTGGTTAAATGGGAAAATTTATGTAAGCCAAAAAATGAAGGAGGTTTGGGTTTTAGATCCTCCTCTAAGCAGAATAAAGCACTTGTTGCTAAACTTTATTGGAGGATGTTGGTTAATCCTACTGATCTTTAGAGTATAACGTTCAAAGCTAAATATGTAGAAAGTCATAGACCAAAATAACTTATTAGATTATCCCTTCTTGCTAAAGGATCTCCTACCTTGAAATTTATTAGAGTGGGTGAAGATCTGATTCAGAAGTAGTTATTTTAGATTTTTAATAATGGGTAGTCAGTGAATTTTTGGATAGATTCTTGGGATGGGAAACCACCTCTCATTTATCAATTTCCTCAGCTAAACTCAATTATGGAACAAATACAGAATATGGGCTAGATTAAGGTTTGTCGGTATGCTCGACTTGATGTGCAGCCCTAGGATTTGGATAGGATCTAGATTCCATTATCAGATTGGCCTATCTCCATTGAGCCAAAGAATAAGATTATTTTACAATATGTGTTACAGACACGTTCCTTTTCTTATTCCCCACTCCTAGATAAGTTAGGATGGGGACATGGTTCTTCTAGTATATATACGGTATCTGCTGGATATCATTCCTTAGTGGTTGGTAATTCGTATCCTCTCCAAAATCTTTTTAAGCAGGTATGCCAACCAGGTATTTGGCCTAAGTTAAGATTTTTTGTATGACTTCTTATTCATGAAAAGATTCTTATTGGAGAAAATCTTATGAAAAAAGGTCTGCATGGTCCTTTTAGATGTCCTTGTTTAAAAGAGGATGAAACTATTCCTCATCTCTTTTTCCAATGTTCTTGGGTAATCCCTCTCTAGCACCAATTTTCCTCTTTATTTCCGCTGTGTTGGAATAATTTTGAATCTATTGAGAAGATGTTTCAAAAGTGGAAAAAGATAATTCCAAAAGGTCAAAACCTATTTTCAATCATTTGGAGTGGAACTTCTCTGTTATTTTAGAATATTTGGAAAGAGAGAAATAAAAGAATATTTCAGCAAGAGAGCAAAGGAATATTGTATATATGGGAAAAAACAAAAATCAATATTGTAGAAACTTTGATACATAAAATATCTATACCTTCTAATCCTTTTGTTCAATGGGCGCATATATGTAACCAATTGCATATTCATCCTGGTGAATCTACCATGCCCTAGTTTCATAGTAAAAATAAAGTAACCAGGAAAGATCAATGGATAGCTCCTCCATTAGGCTTTGGTAAATTGAATATGGATGGTTCTTCTAAGGGAAATCTAGGGAAAGCAGCTATAGGGGGGCTTGGAAGGAATGTTGATGGCATGATCTAGTTTCTTTTTGTTGAGAATTTGGGAATTACTACTAATAATCTTGCTGAAATGAAAGCTTTTTATAGAGGAATGCAAGAGGCATTTAAAGCTGGGTGGAAAAAACTTCAAATTGAGTCAGACTCCCATATTACTATCAAGGTGCTATCTAATATGAATACAAGGCATTCTCCCAACTGTCAAACTGCTAAAGAAGTTTGAAAAATCAGAATTATGCAAAATAATTTTTAGGTGGTGCAATTTTCCCATATTTTGAGGAAGCAAAATAAAGTTATTGATGCTTTAGCAAATTGCGCTCTAGATAACCATGATATTCTCTTCTATGGTTTGCCTGCTTTATGGTGGCCTAATAAGATTCAGAGGGATATTAGTTGTATTTTGAACCTTGACTCTTCATTATGATTATGATTCTTGTTAATTTGTTTGATATGGTCCAAGCTTGGACTATTATTTTCCAAGCTTGGCATGGTAGACTATGTAATTTGATCTTACCTAATATATTTTATTTTATTTTTAAAAAAAAGGTGAAATGATTTTATATTTTTGCATGTTTTATATATGTCTATCCTATGATATTTAGAAAATATATTAAATAATATTTAAATGTTGTAAAAAAGTTAATTAATTTCAAATATTTAATTGAACTAAAATAATAAAATTTAAATTTATTTAATATTAATATATAAATCTTAGATAAATATATGTAAAATCTATTGATAGATATTATTTTTAAGGTATTTATTTTACTAATGTCACAATTCAATATGATATAGGTGTCTCTAATATTTTTCTTATAAATTAAAAAATGTATATAAAACTAGCAATAAAGATGATCTACAATTATAGGTATTGTAAAAAAAAAATTACATTTTTATCACATACTGATTTTTTCATCTAGAAGTGACTTTAGAATGTATTCACTTCCACTCATTTTTCATCTCATTAACTTTTTATCATTTAATAAATTGATTTAGTTCCATAAATTTTTCAATCAAAATTTAAAAAAAAACTAATAAAATTTGAACTTAGTGGGGAGGGAAAAACCCACCACTTTATAGGATAAAGTAAATCATAATTTATAAGTCATAACATACTAAACTACTATTGGAATGCTTCAAATTATATTAATAGAAAAAATATAATTACAAAAGGTTGAAAAATAAAGTAGTCAGACATATCACGGCTCAAACTCCCTATCAGAGGAACATATTATCTGTACAATAAAAAATCAACCAATCAAGGCACAACCCAAAAAACTACAAATACCCAGATAGCATAATTTTACTCACAAGCCACCATCCCATGAGGCGGAGGTGAAGGATCATTCTTAGGAATCATCAACCAAGTGAGTGGCTCTATGTTAAGAGTCTCTAAAACATTCTAACCATTCAAGGGGTCATCATGAATAGTGATAGGCTAACCATCAGTCTGTTATGCAAGAAATACAATGCTTGTTGGTGACCATTGTGAAGGACCAGCATCAGACTTACCATGAAAACTCCAGACACCCACTAGGGGAGGATGAGGAGAAAAGTAGCCCCTACTTTTAGACTGACTTTTGCTTCGATGCCTCTTGGGAGGAGGAGGTGGCATATTGTGGGGTAGGTCATTAGGTGGAACCTTGCTCATGGTAAAAGAGGCACTCCCCTAGTGGTTGAGGAGTTCTTATAGGTGGCGGAGGTCCAAAGCCATCTTTTTTACTTGAGCTTGAATATGCAAATAGACCAAATAAATAACGACTTTTTCATTAATAGAAAATGAAATTTCACAGGTCTTATGATTAAAAATAGCATTATTCTTGGCTTTTCATAAATGAAAGAAAATAATAGCACGGAATAATAGTGCAATAGAGTCTGATTAATTAGAATAGTCTCCAAATAACAACTATCACCATGATAAAGGCTTAGGATGATAACGCTGAAATTATAAATGAATCAAATGCCAGGTAGACTAAGCTTTCAGATAAAATTAGAACAAATGTTTAAATAATTCTAGACACTTGTAAGTCAGATAGAGAGGCTGAGAAATGCAAAGGTGGAGTATCCTCTCACTAAGGTAAATTCCTTGATAAATCAAACACCATAAAAAATGTGCCAGCTTGGGCTCTAGGCCAGTTTGCCAAACACGGTCCAAATGGGTAAGCCAAGTCATGGGAGAGGACTAGAGGCCCCAATGCCTATTGAAATTATCCAAAACAAGAGAGAACAAACTCATCACCTGATAAAGAATCTCAAGAGAGTAAATGTGTAACACAGTTCTACCTCCTGTCTTTCTAATAGGCCCTAGGAGGCTATAGACCAAGTTTATGCAACGTAACATTAGGTAGTGACTCTTAAATGTGAAGAATAGAAGGTAAGTCCATATTGTTTAACTAAAAATTGATATTTAGTTCAGTTTAGGGAATACAATCTTTAGAGGTAATCAAATCTTAGATAGTGCAAATCTTGTTTTAAGTAAATCATAGAGCTTTAATACTTTATAATTCGACTAGGGGAATAGATGAAGTAGTGTAATCATCTAAAAATAGTATTTGGATGCTAAGAGTGTTGATTGAGACAACATATTCCTAGATTAGCTCTATATCTATACTAGATCCTATATCACACTTTTTAAACTATTGTGCAGACCACATATGTCCCTAGTCAGGTCAAACACAATTTTAGAACTTCATTCCTAGATCTTGGCCTTTTGTGCTCAGAAATCTACTGTAGAGAGGATTAAAAATAAAGTTAGTCAAGAATTATTTCATAAATAATGAAACATGCATAAGGAACTAACCAACCAAGCCTATCTATTCCTATGGGAATTACAAATGATAGCAAGAAACAAATGAAAGAAAGCAACACCAAATTACCTTCCCAAATGGATTCGCCATGCCCATGTGGCTCAAAAACATGTTCTCCCTTGATCAAGCATCCTTGTCTTTGTCAATAATGGTGGTAAGCTCCTCCAATGCCTCAAGAACACTCAATAAAATCTAGGCTCTTGATTCCAAATCACTAAACTAGCCTATCAATAAAGATTTATGGAAACAATTTAGCATTATAAATTTACAATATTCAAGCTTTGAAAATATTTAATCATAATAACCTTGCACCAAAATAGCTTAGAAATGATGTTCATGGCCTCTCTATTTATAGATTTTTGAGATTGGTCAGGATCAACTATGATCATCCATCTCAAAATTGAGATGTGTGACCATGGATAATCATAATATTTGAAATTAAATCCATAATTTTTCTCAAGATAAATAAGCATTAAAGAGGCATGGGATACATTAACTAGGCATAGGTGACCCATAATCCTGATATTTGTGACATTTATGGCCTAGGGATGTCTTTCCAAGAAATGATGTCACCTGATGATGTAGTTAATAAGAATCAATTTTAAGAAAAAAATCTTCAACAAATCTCATAGAAAATTCACTTAATCTCTTGATTTGGATTAATTAGCCTTAAACAAGGTTAATCAACATTTGTGCAATTATTTTAAAATTGGCCCTTAATTAATCAAAATGATTAGAAAATCATATTATTGGATCATAATTTGACTGGAGAGGAATTATAAGGTGACATTAGATGTGTTGGAATCGTATTCCCATTTTAGATGTTTTCAATAGAAAATAATAAAGGTACATGACATGTACCAATGAATTAGAAGAAAAGAGTGATCTAGAGCACTAAATGGCAAAATTGCCATTTTGACTCGAAATGATCTGATCAAAGTTAGTTGGCCCATAAAATGCATTTCCCTATTTAGGAATACTTTGACCTAAACTGGCACTTGTAAGTGACAAGTTTGAACCATTTAAGGAATTTTATGGATTTTGACCTAAAATGTGCATTTGAGTGCAATTTGAATAAGATTGAAAATTTCAACACAAATGGTGTTAGGAATTGGATGTCTACCCCTACCAACTAAATAATAGTACCACATTAAGGACACTAGAGCCACATGGTGCTAGTGTCATATTATCTTGAAATTTTAAAATTTATGACAATACCTTCAATTTCACTCAAACAAACATTTAGAGGTGTTTAAAAATAGGGTTTGTAATTTTTTTTAGAATGGGACATCGACTCCATAGCCCAATGGATAAGTGTTGGGTAGAATAATGAAATCTATCTTTCAAGCTTCCAAATACTATGTTGAAGATATATTGACAATTTTTCTTTTGATGTAACAAGATTGTTGTCATCATGGAAAGCGTATTAAGATAGAGAGAAGAGAGAAGTCATGAATTCATATGATCTTATCAATACCAGAGTAAAAATTAAGGTAAAATCAAAATTCTCTAAAAGTTCTTGATTTTATCCTGATGCAGAGACCAGATCCAAGAGATGAATTTTGACTATAAACACTTGGTATAGAATTTTTATCTTGAACTTTAAAAATCAAGGGGTAGAATTGTAGTTGCAAGTTTCAAGTCGTGCAAAAACACCAATGCACTTTTACAAGTCATGCAAATTTGATTTTGAAAATCTCAAGTTATGAAAAATGATCAAACACTTTTTCAAGTCATGTAATTTGTAAATTCTTTTTTCCACTATGTATAATTTACAAATTGTTTATTCCCCTTAGTGTAATTTATAAATTTGTTTTTCTAATTGGTACAATTTGTAAATTCAAATTTTCACTTGGTGTAATTTGTAAATTCAAATTTTCACTCGGTGAAATTTATAAACAAATTTCCACTCAGTGCAATTTTAAAGTTTGTTTTGCATTTTCTCTTTCTGTGTAATTTGAATTTTTCTTTTCTGTTATTGTGCAATTTCAAATTTTATTTTTCTCAGCCATGGAAATTGAAATTACAATTCCTTGAGTTGTGCAGTTTTGTTTTGCACTTCCCCAAATTCATGATAAATGGAAAATGATGGTGGTTTCAAGAATAAATTTGTGTTATTTTAAAAATTAAGTGGTTTTATAAATAAAACCCACGGGTCTGAGTGTTTAAAATGTTGTTTTGATCCTAAAACTAGTGGTATTCACTATACAAGAATGGTATTGGCTGGAAATTTGTAGTTTTCATTGGTAAAAGGCAATTTTAATGAGACAAAGTTATTTTGCATGGGAATCTCTAACATTAATTCAAGTATCAAAAGTATATATGTTTGCATGTGCTTAGTAGTATATAGTGTTGGGTTTTTGGCTTTGGGCATAAGTTGCCAATCTAAAATTTTGGAGGCCAAATGCAAATCGTTGATGTAAATTAAAATTTATTTACCATTGCAAGCACCTTCTCAACACTTAAATACTGTCAGTGACTTGATAAGGTTAAAATTTATATGGTGGGCTTGAAAAAAATATTAACATGAATATTATGCTATTATGAAGAAAATGTTTCTATGGTGAATATAAAGGATGACTAGAAACCGTCAGTGGTCATTGAAAATTTTTGGTCAAGTAAATTTGAGATTACTCAGACAAATGTTGATATAAAATATAAGCATATGTAGGATGAGATTCCTTGACAAGTACAAAGTAATGACCAAGATTTTCTTTAATGAAGGAGAAAGTGAATGAATTCTTCATCAAGATTCTTGTCTTTTCATGTTAATGTTGGAACTCATTTTATAATTTTTAGTTATAAATTTTATGTAATTATAATCTTATAAATCCAATTTGTCCAAATGCGCTATGTCACTTTGTATGTTTCGAATTGTAAATTTTAATAAATACACATTTCGAGTGATGTAAAAGAACCAAAACATTTTTACACCATTCCAATGATGCAATTTTGTAATTTCACTTTTGCATGAAGTGCAATTGCACCAACACATATTTATATCAATTAAATGGTGTAATGTTATAATTTCACATTTTTACATGGTTTAATTACACCAACTCACTTTTACACCACTTAAGTGGTGCATTTTTGTAAACTCACTTTTGAACCATCTATAATGCAAAAAATGTGGTTATGCACTATAACCACCTTCACACGTTATAAATATGAGTGTTAGGGTCATTGTAAAGATGGAATTTTGATAGTGAGACTCTATATAAACTTTTTTAATAATGAGATTATATTTTTGACTCAATAAAGATTATAACAGGGAGATTTTAGAGTCTTTGTGTTTAGAATTTTTTTGTGAGTTATAACTTTGTGTATGATTCATATATATTTTTATCTTTACTTTCAAATTGTTTTCATAATCACTACCAAATTTTTAAAAAATAGAAATTTCACATTAAGTATTTTTTTAAAAATCTTTTTGTGTTATTTCTATGAATGTAAAATCTCAGTGGGGTTTAAATGATATTTTAATTATATTTTATAAGTAAAATATGAGATAGTTGTATTTCCTTTTGTTAAAATAGTAGATAATTATCTCAATGTATATTTTTTAGTCTTAAGAGTGCATTATGTCTTTACCACACATTGAATCAAAGAGGTTTCCATGAATACAGTGTTTTCTCATTCTTCATCTATTTTGATAAGTTTATGTATTTAACTATCTAGAATTGTCTTTCATTTTTATTGAGATTATCATGGTAGCTTCTATTTTTAACTGGGTATAATAAACCTTCTCCTCATTTCATTTCTCATTTCCCCCTTCTGTTTTATCATTCTTTTCATTTTCCTTTCTAACTCATTTCTATGCTTTCTGGTTAAAAGTACAAAACCCCTAATAGAAAACATTTTTTTTGTACATTGTGAATAGATTTTCCCTTGCTTTTCTATTTTTGACTTTCAATAAAGATATCTCTACTTGATAATAAGAGAGAGACTTTATCCCTACATTGATGACTAATATAAGGACTCAGTTCCCACACTATTAACCCAATGTCACCAATTTTCCCTCTGATAATTTTTTGAGCCAATTTTTTTTTATGACTCTACTGGTGATCGAGGTACTTTGTGAACATTGTTTTCAAACATTTTAAGGAACCTCCCATGGAATGGATGTTGGTGACTCTGTTGATAAAACTCACTTAGTGCCTACATACTTCTAATTAAAAAAATGGTGCTGGTTCACCCCAACACGAATGTTCCCTATGTCCTATGGGGAAAATATTTTGGGTTATCAACTTGGAACAAATACAATGAGTTAAATTTAGGCTCAAATAAAAAAAATTCAATTTTTTTCTAGAAAAAATGGTCAAGATGCAGATAACCATATCTTGTGCTTTACAGTGTCATGTTTCATCTTGGAAGTTATGCATGAATATGTCATTGTCAGGGATTTTGTTGAGACTCTCATAGGACATGATGTTGAGTGGCTTTGGTATCTAGAATATAGATACATTATGAATTAGGACTCCTTGAAAAACAAGTTACTAAACAAATTCAAATTATATGGAGACATGTATGCATTGTTATCAGATTTATTCTAAATTCAAAAGCGAGATGATGAGCAAATGAAAGAGTTCATAGCATGTTTCAAAACATTGTTGAGACTAATCCCTCAAACAAATTATCCATGTCTCAAAAATCAAATCTACATATTCATTGGTTATCCTCACTCAAAGATAAAGTTTATCTTGATAAGAAACAAGATGAATAACTTAGAGGTTAGATAATAAGAACCCATTGAGATTGAAGATGATTTGATCATGTCTAGAATGTTAAAGAAAGAGGTTTCAAAAGGTTTTACAATTATTAAAAATGGTGACAAATAAATAATGAAACCTAATATATTCAAGAGTCCATAATATTCAGAAAAGAGAATTCAAAGGCAAGTTCTTGATCAAACATGTTAGATGTCTAGTAGGGAGAAACAAAAAGTGATTCCTATCACATATGTTTGTTTCAGTTTCAAAATTATGGAAGAAGGTAAATAGTTGGAAGAACTAATGATTTATAAGATAATAGATGAATAATTTATCTTCCCCTTGTCAAAAAAGAGAAAATTTTGTATTTTTCACATGAATTCTCGGATCTCACGATCCTAAGAGAAAATGAGATGTTTAAAGAATAATTGATTCAACCATAAATAGATAGGAAGAATAGTGAAAAATATGATATTTTTCCTTTCAAAGATGAAGATAGTATGCAACCAATTTTCAATAAAGCAAAACATCTTTCTTATATCAAAATGGAAGACTCAATAGTAAAAAATGAATATTTCCTAGGTATTTCATTTTTAAGTTCTACCAAAGAAGAGTTCTCCATAGAACATGAATAAAAAATAATCAACCCCACACATATTGAAAATCATAAGTAGGCAAAGTTGCAATCATGAAATACATGAAGCCATAAAAAATGAATGGTGCCCAATATTCATTACAAGAAAAATGGAAATTGTCAAGTCAGAAGCTATTGATGAAGATGATGACAATGCTTCATAGATCGATGAATTTATTCTTGTTGTGAGAATCAGTGTGGTAAGAAATATATGCACTCAATTCATTCTTGAAGATACTCCCATTATTCCATCTCATAAAATAACATGCAACACACTTCTCTCTAGTTCAAATACTGTATATAGCATATATTCGTTTGAAGTCACCCAAGAAGACATTAAAAAAGTCTGCTATTATTAAGGAGTGATCATTGAGGATTGAATAGTTCACTCTAATTTCTTTTCAAAATAAGAAAACATTTCTAATTTGTTCATTCATGATCATCCCTATGTGAATGATAATTATATTTTTCTCTTTCCACCTTCTTGGTCATTAATGCTAAATGTGTTCTGAGTTCATAAGTCAAATGTGTTGTTCTAAAATGATGGATACTTCTCCCAACCAGTGAATGGTTTTATATAGTCTTGTTGTTTTCATTTTTTCTCTGTAAATAGTTTTTATTTACCTATTTTGGCATGTTTCTTTTTCCCATTTTATTTTGGTGTGCATGTGTTGCTTTCAATAAATATAGTAGGTTATTTATTATTCCTTACTCTCCTTGTTTTGGTCCTTCTTCTTGCACATGTTTGCAACCATGATTTATATTTGCATTGAATTTCAATCAGTTAGACATCTTAAATCCTCATGTGAGTTCTTTATTATAAATCTTATTCAATTCCTAAATGACATGCAAAAATGGTCATGAATTATTTTGTTAAAGTGAGTTTCCAAAATAGACATTTAATAGTTTATCTAGAAAATAGTTGTTGTAGTTATAAACATAGTGGTATGGATGCTTGTATCTCAAGAAATAAAATAAATAGGTTTATCATAGATCTCTTCAAGGGAACTGTGGTGAAAAAGAAAAAAATTGAAAATAGGTTATATGTCATGATAGCGCGTGTTTATTTTTCATACGATTGAGATAGGCAAACCAATTAGTCAGATTAAGACATGCAAATATTTAGTGTAGAGGATCTAACTTGACAATGCATGTTCATTTCTCATACGATTGAGATAGACAAACTGACTATCAGTTGGTCAGATCAAGACATGTAAATTTGATCTACATAAAAATTTTCAAAAATCTACGACAATGAGGCATGAATCATGTAACATTCTAGAGTTCTCTTTCATCCCCTTTAGAAATGTGATCCCACTATTGGAGCCAGTTATTGTCTTAAAATTTTATATTTCATGACAACATCCGCAACTACGCTCATATATATAATTAAAGGTGTTTTAAAGATAGATTGGTAAAAAAAATTAGATTGGGACATTGACTCTGTATCCGAATGGACAAGGCTGGGGTACAATAATGAAATTTAACTATCTTTCAAGCTTCCAAATTGTGTGTTGAAGATATATCGATAATTTATCATTTGGTATGCCAAGATTTTTGTCATCATGAAAAGCATACTATGATGGAGAGAAAATAGAAATTATGAATTCATATGATCTTATCAGCACTAGAGTAAAAATATAAATTAAAATTAAAATTTTCTTAAAGTTCTTGATTTTTGTCCCAATGCGAAGACCAGATCTGAGAGATGAACTTTGACTATAAACAGTTGATATAAAAATTTCATCTTGAACTTCAAAAATCAAGAGGGGGAATTGGAGTTTCAGGTTTCATGTCGTAAAATTTGAAAATTCTTTTTTCCACTCCATGCAATTTGATTTTTTTTTCCACTCAATACAATTTGTAAATTCTTTTTTCAACTCGGTGCAATTTGTACAGTGTTTTTTCCACTCGATGCAATTTGTAAATTCAAATTTCCACTCAGCGCAATTTGTAATTTTTTTTTGCATTTTGCCTTCCTGTGTAACTTAGATTTTTATTTTCCATCATTGTGAAATTTCAAATTTAATTTTTATTGACCATGTAAATTGAAATTACATTTCCCTGAGTCATGCAATTTTGTTTGCACTTCTTCAAATTCATGGTAAATGGAGCATGATCGTGGTTTCAAGAATAAGTTCGTGGTATTTACAAAATTAAGTGCTTTTATCATAAAACGCAAGGGTTTGAGTTTTTAAAAGGTTGTTTTGGTTCTAAAACCTATGGTATTCGCTATAAAGCATGTTATTGTATGGAAGTTTGTAGTTTTCATTGGTACAAACTTTGATAAGAATGCCATTTTGGGACCTAAAAGTCAATTAATTTTATGGAAAGAAGTAATATGAATATATTTAAAACATAAATAAGAAATATTACTTATCATTCTTGTTGAATTCCAAGCCAGTGATAAGTGAGAGAAAGTGGAGAGCTTCCTTCCATATTTCAAGCTTGTCCAAGTGCCTTGACTTCTGTTGGGAATTAAGGCAGGCATCAACATAGATTCCTTTTTCAATGTGTTAGAGATCCCATGGGTATACATCATAATACATAGGGATAATCATAGCTTCACTCTTCAACATGAGAAGTAACTCAGCCAAACACCATTCTGACTCTGCATATCTTTTGGAGAAGATAGCTATGTGAATTGAAAAAGATCGAATGGAAATTTCAATGGTAGAAGAAAAGGATTATACCACTTGTTTCTCTTCATAATTAAGAAATGCCCATATTTCCAACTGTTGGAAAGAATTATAAAGCTGACAAGCCAAAGTATGTTTGACATCAGGGCCTTTGTGGTTGATGAACAAATCATACAATCTAGTAGATTCACAGCCTTTCCTTCTTTGATTACGGGGTTCAACTGTAGAGAAAGCTTGATGCTATACATTTTACGGGTTAGATGAGGAAGAAGATGCCATGGGAATGGGAAGTGAGCATTAAAAATATTGATTTCTATGCAAGGGTCATATGTTTGAACTGGTGCATTAAGGGTTGTGGCCTTTCCCTATAGGGGAAATGGATGGTTGTATATTGAAGAGGGAGAACATAGTGAGTTGAACTTATTAAATAAATAAATAAATGGTGTGTATGGAATAGAAGTCATAAATAGATAGATGTTGCAGCAGGTTCCCTCCTGGAAAGTAGCAGGAAAAGAAGGGGAAATGTGAAAATCCAAACAAGGCACCGACCTGTATACGCAAAATAGTTTTTTAAATCAATCTATCTCAAGAGAGATGAAAATAATTAAAAAAAACTGACTATAAAATGTCAAGTTATCTTTTAAAAATTAAGGAATTTATTTGATTCCCGAAGTAGATGGGGTTATAATAATAAAGAAAATAATTTAAGTGAATGAATGTTGTAAGGTTTGATGACAGGAACAATGATTTTAATATCAAAAGTAGTCTTATTTTCAAAATAGGTGAAATGATTTATATTTATACAAGTTTGATAAATTTATCCTATGAAATCTAGGTTTGATAAATATTATTTTTGATATATAAATACTGTAAGAAAAGATTAATTAATTGATATTTAATTGAAATAAAATAATAAAATTTAAATTTATTTCATATTAACATATATATCTTAGATAAATATATATAAAATATATTAATAGATATTATTTTTGAGGTATTTATTCTACTAATTTCATAATTCAATATGATGTAGGTGACTCGAGAATCAACCAAAATTATTAAGTTATAACTTATTAAATTTAAACAACTTTGTGTATTTTCCATTATAGATTATTTTAATATTTACCTTATAAATTAAATAAGGTATATAAAGCTAGAAACATAGATGATCCATAATTATAAGTATTGTAAAAAAATTACATTCTTGTCACACACTAATTTTTTCATGTAGAAGTGACATTAGAATGTTAATTTTTTCATTTAGAAGTGACTTTAGAATGTAACTACTTCAATTCATTTTTCATCTCATTAACTTTGTATCATTTATTAAATTGATTTAATTCTATAAATTTTTCATTCAATTAAAAAATAAACTAATAAAATTTAAACTTAATGGGGAGGGAAAAACCCACCACTTTATAAAATAAAGTAAATCATAATTACTAAGTCATAACATAGTAAATTACTATTGGAAGGTTTCACATTATATTAATAGAAAAATATAATTACAAAAGGTTGTAAAGTAAAGTAGCCGAACACATCACGACTCAAACTCTCTATTAGAGGAACACCCCAGATCTAAAATAAAAAATCAACTGATCAAGGCACAACCCAAAAAACTACAATTACCTAGATAACACAATTTTACACACAAGCCATTGCCCCAGGAGGTGGAGGTGGAGGATCATCTTTGGGAAGCACCGATCAAGTGAGCAACTCCATGTCATGAATATCTAGAGCATTCTAACCATCTAAGGTGTTGTCATGAATAATGATAAGCTAACCATCAGTTAGTTATGCAAGAACAACAATGCTTGTTCGAGACCACTATAAAGGACCATCATTAAACTTTCCATGAGAAATTTTACCACCCCTTAGGAGAGTACAAGGAGAAAAGTACTTCTAGACTGAATTCTGCTTTGACTCTTCTTGGGAGGCAGAGGAAGCAGACTATGGGGTAGGCCATCAAGGGAAATACTACTCATTGTGTATGAGACACATCCCCAATGGGTGAGGAGATACTACAGGTGGTGGAGGTCCAGATCTATCTTCTCCACTTCAGCTTGAATTTGTAAATAGATTGAAGAAATAGAAACAACCTTTTCATTAATAGAAAATGAAATTTCATAGGTCTCATGATTAAAAATAGCATTATTCTTGGATTTTCATAGTAAAAGAGAATAATAGCATGGAAGAATTACTAGTAAAAGACAACAAAGGTTGAACAATTAAAATAATCCCCAAAGAGTGTCTATCGCCAAGAGAAAGGCTTGGGGTGATAAGACTGAAATAACAAATGAATCCAATGTCGGTTAGACTAGGCTTTTATACAAAACTAAAACAAAATCCTAAAATATTTTGGATGTTTGTAAATCTGATATAAGGGCTAGGGAATATGGAGGTGGAGCTTCCCCTCATCGAAGGGAAGTCCTTGATAAATCTAACACCAAAAAAATGTGCAAGCTTGGGCTCCAGGCTAAGTTGCCACACATGATCCAGATGGGCGAGCCAAATCTTGGGAGAGGATTGAAGGCCCTAATGCTTGTTGAGCTTATCCAAAGTTAGAGAGAATAGACTCATCACCTGATAAGGAATCCCATGAGAGTATCTCTTGAAATGTGTATTATAGTTCCATCTCTTGTCTTTCTACTGGACCCTAGGAGGCTATAGGCCAAGTTTATGTAATATAACATCAGGGAGCAACTCCTAAATGTGAAGAATAAAAGGTAAGTCAACATTTGTTAATTGAAACTTGATTTTTAGTTCAGGACAAGGAATCTAATCTCTAGAGGTAACCAAATCTATGATAGTACTAATCCCTTTTAAAAATAATCATAGAGCTTTAATACCAGGTAATTCAACTAGGGAAATAAAGGAAGTAGTAAGAATAGGGGACTGCCATAATCTATGATAATTAAAAGACAACATTGTGTGAAAACCATCCCCCACCCACTTCAAGTGGTGTTTGACAGCTTCAAAATCCTTGAAAATGATTTTTACTATAAAAGAGCCAAAAAAATTGATAGGAACTATAATGATGAGAAGGAATTGGGAGCCAATATTTTGTCAACTAGTTTTACCAAAAGGAGATCTTATAGAGATACAATGTCTTATTAAAATTTTCCAAGATTCACTACCCTCAATAGCTTGAATAGCCCACTTAGAAAACAACGCCATACTTTTTCAATAGGTGCTAATGATGCCCATGCCACCTTTATCACAAGAGAGACAAAATATCCCATGCCATTTGATTAAAACCTCAAGCATGATTAGAATTGGCCCAAAGGAAGCCTCTAAGGATTTTGGCTAGAACATCATAAGAGGCCTTGAAAGGAGCCCAACAGGGGAAATAATAATATGAGTAGTAGCTAATATTTTGGTGTAAATTTGGAACTTGCTTGCTAGAGATAAGGGCTTAGTGATCCAATATTCAATCTTATTGTATTTCTTAAATATTGGATTTTCCTATATTACTATTTTAAGTAATAATAATCTGGAAATCTAAACAAACAACAAACATAGAGAAATGAAAGAGATATTCATCTTGTTATTGATTTCCTTAACATCACCTTACCTTTTTATAGCTCCTCTCCAAGATTACAAAACTGATATTGAATGTAAAATAACTTGGATGTTGGATTGCTTGAATAATACTTGATAATGGCTTCCAAAGGGATTTTGTGATAGAAGATGACTTTGATAATGGCAATATGGATGCTAGGATGTTATGGTAGCAAGATGGTAAAATGGCTTTCAAGTTCTGAGTTACATTTCTATGGAAGGATGTGGCTTGGTTATATAAGGAGAGGAGGGAAAATCAATGGCTCAAATTTGATTTTGAGTCATTGAGATCAATGGCTAGGGATTTTTCATAGAATTTGTAATTCCATAGAAATCTTTAGAATAGAAAATTCTAGAGAAAGGGGACTAAAATAAAGGAGATTTCTAGAAATTTCTAATTGTAGACATCTTCATTAGAGAATAAAAGTGTATGAATAGCTAGTTATTATGATGGTAAATAGGTAGGTGAATAAATTATAATTTTAAATGGATAAGTGGCTTAATAAGTAATATTAAAAATATAATAAATAAATATAAAATGATAACAATATAATTCAAAAAATAAAACAATTATATTAGAAACTTAAATAAAAGAATATACAAATTCAATATAACAAATAAAAGTACACAATCTCTTCTTTCCAATGATTAAAATAAAATATATAATAATATTTTAAGATTTGAGCATTTTAATTATTAAATTTTATGTTTGATAGAAAAATTAAACTTGATTTGAAAATTGTGAAGGTGTTCATTTTTTATTTATTATCTAGAGAGATTATCAATTATTTCAATGTTGACATGATTAAAAATTAAATTTGAAGCTTCACGTGATTTGGAGTATATTAAAAGTTATGCCCATTTTGAAAAGGTTAGATACGTTTAATCAAATATTTATTTGATTAATTTTTTTATATACAATTATTTTATGTTAGAATTATTAGTATGAATAAAAAATTTAAAAATTAAGGTATAAAATAATTTATTGTAAATAAATATTTATAAATAAAATATTTATTTATCACATATTTAAATATTCATCATCAATATTTAAATGGTTATAATTTGAACGATGAGAGTGACAGTTTGTTACACAATTTACTAACATAAACATTTCTTTAAATACTTAAAAATGATAGAGCTAAATTAAGTTTGTTGTAACGTCTATTAAGGTATAAGTACTTCTAGATTTTTGAAATGGATAGCATTGGGGGTTTAGCTAAAGGAAGCAAAGATGATGATATCAGTGTAATTTAATTGGTTAGAATAAAAGCACATTCTTAGAGGCTTAATGGAATGATAAGTTGGAGACCCCTGTTAAAAATAGACCAAGGTTCCAATCATGTGAACATGCCTCTTTCAAATTGTTGTGAGTTTCATTCATATAAAAATAATTGGTAGGTACAAAACATAGCACCATTCTATATAATTATTAAAATGATTATTAAATGTGTCAATTGTTGATTTTATAGATTCAAATTATAAGATAAGATAAGTTAATTATATTAATGTCTAAAAAAAGCCGAAATCTGCCAATAGGACTAGAAAAGTACAATTTTAGTTAAGGAATAAGGAATGCCAGTGTTACTTCATCAAATCCAAAAACTAAAAAAAAATAGTGTAAAAAAAAATTCAACATTTAAAACAAAGGTTAATTATATACCATATTTTAGATAAAATGTTTTACCATGTATCTAATTTATGGAAAATTGGGTTTTACACCAATCATGCAAACAAATATCTATAATTATTAACTATGGTTATTGATCAACTATGGCTAGTTATTTTAAACTCTAGTTTTTTGAGGCTTTTCTGAGCTTGGTCTAGTATTCAGGATGTGATGTTTCCATCTATTTTTTGTATGACTAACATTGTACTATTAGTTTTTCCTTTATATTAATAGAAAAGCGATTTTCAATAAAAAAATATCCATAAACATTGAATAAAAAACAATCTATGATAAAACATATATTAAGTAACAAATCAAACCTAATTAATTATTATAAACAAGAGAAAGATCAAAGTATGCAAGAAATCAGATTATGTGATTCTTACAAGTGATTAAAAGACATTGTGTACACCTTTGTTTTCCTTATTGACAATATTTTATGCAGGATTCATCAATGTATTAATTTCCCTAAGTGTGCCTTCAGATATCGGTGGTCGTAAAGATGGGGATTTGGCTATTAGGTTCTTATAAGATCAAGGGTCTCCAAAGTTCCATAATATGAAAACTTCTCACTCCAATAGTGCAAGACCAAATGTTGGTTTGGGCATGTTGACTAAACAAATAGGTTAGAGAACTGAGGCATAATTATTGAGACATGAATCAGAATACTTAATTCAATATGGTTTTCAGAGGACATCAGAGTATTTCTCTAATAGGAGAACGCTAATTCCTTCATGAAAATTAATCTTTGCTCCTCCTTACTTTTGTCTTCTTGGTTTGGTGGTGTTGGTCTGAGGCTTTCCTTTGCTTCTTCACTATTGATGGGACTCAACCTTTTTTTGTCTTGACTTTCATTGTTTTCTTGTAGAGGTTATTTTCTTCCCAATCCTCTCTTGTTATAATTTCTAGTTTATAGGGTGTTTTATGACTTTCATTCGTGGTGTTGTGGTCTTTGGGGACTAGAACCCCTGCTGTGTCCCAACACTAGTTAAAATATCTAGTTTCTGTAGAAGTTCCTCCATTTCATAGCTCTTGTCTCTATAAAAGCATTGTAAAATGGTTGGGGCCCTTTCAAAATCTCCTTATTACCCCTTAGAAAAAAAATAGTAAACTAAGATCAAGGTGGACTACGTCATGGAATTTTATGAGAGATTTTGTCTAGCATTACCTTTCTTACTAGCACCTTCAGATAATCATAACATCCACTTAAATTAATCTAAAAAAATAATTATAGATAAAATAAGATGGGCACCATTATGTATAAGAAACAACTATAAAGACAAAAGTGTCATTAAAAATTGAAGTAATATCTATAAATAACCCAAGATATTCAATGCTAAAGCAAGGGTTGTAATTAATATGAAGGTTTCTATATAAAATAATTGGCATTATCTTAAAATTTTAAATACTGGCATATCATATTAATTAGCATTATCTTAAATTTTTTTAAAGTCCATAATGAAAGTATACCCATGGGTGAGGTATTCAAACAAGAATCATATCACTGACATGACAAAATTTTGGTTTCAAAACAAACATATAATTAAATGAGTGATTTCATTTTGAAACATCTATCCAATAAAACTTTGAAACATATGAAGCTTCAAATATTTAATCATGTCAACATTGAAATAATATATAATTTATCTAGACATTACATTAAAAATGAGCACCTTTATACCTAAAGTTAGAGATCTAGAGCTTATCACCAGTTGACAACCCATCCTTCTCCTAAATGTGTCTTATATGATCCTAGCCAAGGCTCTTATCAATTGGCTTCACCTTATTGTTCCTACAATTGTTAGACATAAATAAATGGGTTTCATTAAAATTAAATATATTCTTGATAATATTATTTTTGTTTGGGAAGGTATGGAGTGGGATAGAGCTTCTTGTCAAAAAACTATTTTCTTAAGCTATTTTTTGAAAAAAATTATGATAGGCTTGAGTGACCTTTCATCATCACCATATTACAAGATCTTGGTTTTGGCAAATTATTTATTTTGGAAGTCTAAACCTTACTAGAGAATGTCTCTACCTATCTCACTATTAATGGTTTTAAACTAGACAACATTTTACTTCAACAATCCATCCATAAAGGTTTCAATCTTACCTCAGATTTATACGTTCTTCTAGTGGAGTCTCTTTGTTATATTCATTCTCTCAAGGATGACCAGGGTCTTGTTCGAGGTATTGTTATTCCTAATCAATCCTATCATCTCATTAATGATGATTTTGATTATGATACCTTTCTTTCCCTCAAGGATTAGGAATAAAATTTCAAATAAGCTATGTAGTGTCTTAACACTTTCTTCTTAGCTTCTAGTTCTAATTTAGAGGGGAGAAAACTCAATGTTTCAAACAAAGCATGATGCCTATGCCTAAATGGATTCTTCACTATAAATGTAAATGTATCAATAGAGGTGAGTAGATCAAATTTATTAGGCATTCCACTTTCCTTTGATATCTCCCTTGTGGAGCGGTGACGTTATGTTATAAATCATGTGGAGAATAAAGTGGAATATTGGGTCACCAAACCTCTTTCTTTGGTAGATAAATTAAAAGTGTGCACCAAGATTGTAGTTTCTATCCATGTTTACTACTCATCTTGTTAGAATCCCTATAAATCCTTATATGACAAACTAGCTAAAATTATTAAAGATTTCATTTGGTCTAATTCCAAGAAACATGAGTGATTGAAAGAGTTACCTAAGATATTTTTTGGCTACCTCGTGATATTGGAGGCATGGGAATCATAAATAATCATAACATCCACTTAGATTTTGTCTAGCATTACCTTTCCTACTAGCACCTTCAGATAATCATAACATCCACTTAGATTCATCTAAAAAAATAATTATAGCTAAAATAAAATGGGAACCATTATGTATAAGAAACAACTATAATGGCAAAAGTGTCATTAGACATAGAATTAAGATCTATAAATAATCTGGACTATTAATGTTAAAGCAATGGTTGTAATTAATATGAAGGTTTCCATATAAATTAATTGGAATTATCTTAAATTTTTAAATACTGGCATATCATATTAATTGGCATTGTCTTAACTTTTTTTGGGTCAACAATAAAAGCATACCCATGGGTGAGGTATTAAAATAAGAATTATATTGTTGAAAGCATACCTATGTGGGTGCGTGTTTTATAAAGTGAACAAGTATAAGTTGGTAGTTGTACCTTATTCAAAACCCACGATCAATTATCTCATTTCATCTTTTATGCATAAAGCATTAAGAAAAATCAATTTTATAGTTTTGGTGGATGTGATAGTGAAAAATGAGGTTATGTGTTCCATTATAGAACATGTCAATGAGTTGTGTCATGAGGAGACTTCATGTTTCATATGAGTTCAAGTAATGGTGAAGCTTTTGGGAAGGGAAAAGCCAATCGAACTGCGAAAAAAATGGCAAAGAAAATAAACAAATAATTTATAATTCATAGATAAAGTGAAGGTAGTCTTTTTATCATATCTTAATTTGTTCAAAGTACATCAAATAATGTTTGGTAAAAAGGTTTAGGAGTAAGTTAACATATATTATTTGAGAAATAAAATTTTAAATATATTATTAAAGATAAAAAGTGTGAAAATAAACAATTATTACATAGTGTTGATTCCGACAATAACTTAAAAGGTTACATTGGTGTCTTTATTAAGATAATTAATGATGTGATATTTTTTTGTAATAATGTAAATTATGTCCTTGCTTTAAAAAATAATATTCTTTTAATTTTCTAAATCAAAAAGAAAAATTAGAAAATTAATTTTTACGAAAACAATTATTTAATTAAAAATATAATAAATAAATATAAAATAATTATATAGATACTTTAAATAGAGGAATATAAAAATTCAATATAAAAAATAAACACACAATCTCTTATTTCAAAACATAAAAATAAAAATATATTATAACATTTAAAATTTAGCATCTTAATTATTAAATTTTATGTTTGATATAAAAGTTAGACATGATTTAAAAATTGTGAAGGGAGTCCAATCTTTATTTTACATAATGCAACGTAATGCCAAAGAGAATCATTGATTCCTTGTTTCCAATACCACTCGATCCACATTGGTTTCAAAACTGTCCTTTGCATAGGCTAAGAATTGATGGTGATATATATATATATATATATAGATAGAGGTATTTGTTAATTTTTTAAATTTGTACATTAATGTTTATTAAAAAGTTGAGATTGGTATTTGGACTAATGTAGATAAAATGGTTAGATACATTTAATCAAATATTTATTTTATAATTTTTTTTAAATACAATTATTTTATGTTAGAATTATTATTATAAATTAAAAAATTAAAAATGAAGGTATAAAATAATTTTTGTAAACAAATATTTATTTATTACATATTTAAATACTCATCATCAATATTAAAAGGGTTATAGTTTGAACGATGAGAGTGATAGTTTGTTATACCATTTATTAACATAAAAATCTTTCTTAATACTTGGAAAGGATAGGGCTAAGTTAAGTTTGTTGCACCGTCTACTAACATATAAGTGTTTTTAGATTCTTGGAATGGATAACATTGGGAGTTTAGCTAGAGGAAGCAAAGATGATGATATTAGTATAATTTAATTGATTAGAATAAAAATACGTTCTTAGAGGCTTGATGGAATGATAAGTTAGAGACACCTGTTAAAGAGAGACCAAGGTTCCAATCGTGTAAATATGCCTCTTTCAAATTGTTGTATGTTCCATTCATATTAAAATAATTGGTAGGTAAAAAACATAACACCATTCTATGTAATTGTTAAAATGATTATTAAATGTGTTAATTGTTGATTTTATAGATTCAAGTTATAAGATAAGATCATAAAAAATAAGATAATTATATTGATGTCTACAAAAGGCCAAATCTGCTAATAGGAATAGAAAAGTACAATTATAGTTAAGGAATAAGGAATACCAGTGTAACTTCAATAAATTCAAAAACTAAAAGAACATACAACTTAGAAAAAAATATTCAACATTTACAACAAAGGTTAATTATATACCATATTTTAGATAAAATGTTTTACCATGTATGTAATTTATGGCAAATTGGGTTTTACACTAATTATGCAAATAAATATTAACTATGGTTATCAGCTGGGTGTGGCCATTTATTTTGAACTTTGATTTCTTTTGAGGCTTTTTTAGCTCAATCTGGTATTCGGGGTGTGACTTTTCCATCCATTTTTTTATGACTAGCATTGTACTATTAGTTTTTTTTATATTAATAGAAAAGTGCTTTTCGATAAAAAAAATATCCATAAATATTTAATAACAAACAATCAATGATAAAATATATATTAATTAATAAATCAAACTTAATTAATTATTATAAACAAGAGCAAGATCAAGGTGTGCAAGATTAATATAATAATTTGGTGACCATCGGCACAGCTCAACTCAATGAGTTGTCATGTTTGGAAAGCCGAAGGAACTTGTATAGTTCCTCCTCTCACACATCCAAAAAGACATGTTTTATTTTGTAGGAAGGCACATGAGGTTATCAATAAGCCTCATCAGAAGAGTCACTAGCCTCCTAGCCTCTGGCATGGACATCCACCAAATGATGGTAGGTGATGTGGAGGTGGAACGGGTCATGAAGCTCCTAGGTTACTACAAAGGATGCTTTGCATTCCCAATTAAGGAGATCAATGACCTCATCACAAGGGAAGTGATGTGCCTCATAAGTTTAAAACTCTACCCCAATAGTCGATGGATAGACGTGTCCAAAACCTACTTGTGCATCGCACATCATATGGTGCAAGGGAAAATTCAATATCACCAAGTTTATTATAGAGGAGATAATGAAAAATGCACTTGACTGCGATACAACACGAGAGACCTTTTGGTGGGGGTCTACTTTAATTTTAATTATGATGGAGGAAATTTGCATCCCTGATGGTGCTAAGGATAATATATGGGTCTTATCGATGCATAATGACTCTTTGACACTCAAATATCAAAATTACACTTACCCCCCTTCCTTCACTCCCAAGTACAAGTCTTGAGTATTGGGGTGGTGTGCATGGTACATTGAGGAATTTGGAGAGGAATGGTGCATTCCTGAGTAGCTCTCATAGGCCTTGGATAAAATGACAACCTTCACCGTAATGAATCACTTCTGCAAAATACAATTGGCGCTAATGGATGGTAACCTGTTAGGATGGTTGAAGCTTCTATATGTTTTTTCAACCAAGTACTTCATAAGCACACTAAGGAGGATTTCCAACATGTAGTAGATAGACATTCCTGCAAAGGCCATGGATGTGGAGAGGCACAGATTGAGGCACCAATTCATTCACCCAGGGAGAAAGCAATGAAAGATGAGGAGGATGATTTGTATTACACTGATATCTATCCCCTCCAGAAAGAGGTAAGTCTTGGGCACATCTATAGACTCTTTTATGAGATGAAGCCAAGAAAGAAGGGCATGCGTGCCAAGAAAGAAGAGGACCTCCCTCTTCAGGTCAGTGAAGAAGGAGAAGTGGTGTCGATTGTACAAAGAAAATCTCCCCAAAACAAGATGGGTGAAACTTTGGAGGAAATGCGGTAGCACCTGAGGTTGAAGATCACCTCAGAAGATGAAGTCACCCCCTTAGTGCCAAAGAAGAAGCATGTGAACTTTATGCCAAAGGCCATTCACCCATGAAAAGGGAGAATAAAAAGAGTAAATATAAGGGGCCAATTATAATGGCCATGATAATCTTAGCAGATATGGAAGAGCAAGAGGTGTGCAAGGAAGTATAAGCTTGGATGGCACAGGAAGAGATAAAAGAGGAATAGGAAGAAAAAGAAGGGACAATAGTTTATATTGTCCAAGAAGAAGAAGTTGAAGAGGAGCCTATCACCTTTGAAGTTTAGGAGCCTCTTCAAGGAAGCATTGTTACCATTCTTGGTGAAGGCAAGAAGCCAACGCCTATATCAACCAATGAAACGACCACACCCCCTCTGCAAACTAAGAAGGAGAAGATAAGCGAATGACAAAAAATGGGCCATAATGAAGAAGAAATAAAAATGTCACTAGCACTAGAGGAAAGGAGAGTTACCATGAGGGTGAAGGGCATGAATCATGAAGGGATTACACAAGTAGAGGCCAAGGAGATAAAGGTCAAATAAGAGAAGGCCTTGGCATAGCCCAAGAAGAGAAAAGGAGAAAAGAAGGTGGCCCAGGAAGAAAGGGCTAGAAAATAAAAAGAGAAGAAGGCTCCCATTAGCCTAGAACCTATGAAATAAAAAGAAATGGAGGTGCTTGGCACCCCCACCAAAACAACAGAAGAATGTTGCATCCCAAGTGGGCCCAGGTAGTGAAGGGGCATTGGAGATAAAGAAGGCAAATTTGGTACCTTGAAGAAGCAAAAAAAGAAAGATGAAACCCAATAAACACAACAAATGGGTGAAGTTGGAACCAAGGAGAAAGAGGATATGGACCAAGGGGAAAATTCTGATGAGGAACCCCTATTAGAACAAGAAGAGGAGGAAGGCATTAAAGAAGGAACAAGCTTCGATGAAGAGGAATAGGAGCAGATGGAGCTGACCATCGTAGAAAAAGATTTTGATCCTATCGATTGAGAGAAGGCATAGAAGAGGTATTTTGACAAGGATTTTTACATGATGGAATACATTCCTCCTAGAGCTACCATAACAAAGATGTACCACCAAGTATCTTTTAACCTCAACTGCTACAAAGACAAGCCTCATTTCTAGGTGCCTCAGAAGGTAATCCTTAGTTCAAAAAAACTAGGGGAAGGGCATGATTCTCTTTTGATCAACCCATATGAAATGATTCTAGTAAGGTTGGATAACACTTTCCTTCAAATGGCCTTAGAGGTAGCACACAAGAACATCGTTAACGATGTTCAAGCTACCAGATAGAAGAAAATTATGCTGAAGGCAAAAGAAGAAATCAAGGCCATGAAGTTCAAGCTCTAATAGTTGGTCGAGCATGTGGAGGAAGCTAAGCCATCCCTTTTAGATGGCATTGACACTTCAAATTATTTTGAAGCTAACAAGGTGTGCACACTAGTGGAATAGATGCTCCTAAGGATAAAAGCAGAACCAACACTAGAAAAGAAGAGGACCCCTATGTTGTAATGAATCAAGATTTTACCACAAAGATCAAAGAGTTGGAAGACCTCTTCATGAAGCTAGAATAGGGTGGAGAATTTATCAACGTTATATTTTACAACTTTTCAACCTAGGCATCACTCATTGATGTGCACCTCTGAAGGTAAAAGAGGAGAAGATCACACTGATGGCATGGGCATTTATTATTAGTAGAGTTGAACATGCATAGATCATGGTGCAGGCCAATAATTTAAGTGCCCAAATAAAATCCAAAGAACAAGACCTAGAAGAACTCTTCCATGCCTTGAAAATAAAGGCTAGTGAGTAAGGAGCCATCCTAGATGGTAGAGTTAGGAAAGCAAAGGAAAGGCCAAAGTCCTTCTAAAAAGAATTGGATAAAACTGACATGATCACACTCGAAGATGCCTCCACAGAAGTGGATGACACCATTAAAGAAATCAAGCTCACAATTTAGGGTTTTGAAGACTTCAAGGTAGAAATAAAGGAGAATGCACCTAAGTTTAACATAGCTAAAGTGTTGGAATTCTAGTCTGAGGGTGGACTAGCATTTTTATATGGGGCAATTTTGAGCCCCTTTTCATCCTAAGTAGTGTACCCGTGCCAACTTAGCAAAAACCTAGGCATGAGGAAATCATGGAAAGTGATTAATATTTTGGTACCTTTTTAGCCATCTAGAGGAATTTTTGGAGATCTTGTACCAGCTGGTAGGCAGTTGCTTAGTGCCCAGTTTCTAAGGGTATCTTCATAAGTGGATTTCACATGGTGACTAGAGCACGAAGGAGGCAGTATATTGGACCTGGAAGAATGATCACCCTCAGTGACAACACAACAATCATCATGTGCCATCCACCCTAGCATGAAGATGCTTCTCATTGATATAAAAATGAGCTTGAACCAGAGAGAAAGAGATGCAAATTAGCATAGCAAATCTCTACAAAATTATACCTAGGATTTATGAACATCATTAATAGAATTTTTAGTATGGATGCCTTTGAGGATTTGCTGTGTAATGCTCAAGCTCATTTTTGAGCCCCTGGGCCTGTAGTAGCTTTAAGATGAGCATTTGATATGTTTTATTGTATAAACTATACTCTATTGTTTGAAGTTTTTTAATGAAAATGGCATTGAATCTATACAAGTGTTGATCTAATTTATATGGTTATGGAAATGTTTTGTGATAGCGACTCAAATGCAATAGTTTTATTTAAGTAATTTCATTATGTGTATATGTTATTAAGGGGAGGATTGTTCTTGGATGTCAATGGTGTCTCTGTGATAAGTAACGGCCTTAAAATAAATTAAAAAATAGTATAAGTAGTAGAGAAGGCATGTACCCAAGCCTTGACTCCTATGCCAAAAGTGATAGCTTGATCCTGAGGCCTAATATAGACAATATCACAACCTATTAGGTGCCTGAATGGCACTTATCTTGCTAACCTAAATTCTTATGCTCTTGAGGACCAAAACTAGCCTTGTATAGACTTGCATCTCTATGACTAGGATTGGTTACTTGGAATAGGCTTGTGCCTATTGACCCTACCTATAATAGCTTGTGTCGATGAACTTTCCAAAGCTTATTTTGTAAATGACCAAGTCCCTTAAAGATTAAGTTGTGCCACATTTCACCTAGCCTAATTAGGGCCCCAATCCCTTCTCTGATGCACTTCGAGTGAGAGCATAAGGCTTGCACCTTATGTGATTTGATGTCAGTGCAGTAGTGTTTTAAATGTTATGCATTACAGGATTATTCTATGGTTGTGCCTAGTTGTACCAAGTGAGGATCTAACTTGGAGAGCCAACTAAGTGCCTGATAAAGCACATGGATTGAGTAAACGACCCTTATCATCTACAACACAAAGTATTTTGTTATTGTTGCTTCCTTAGTTTATATATGATAGTATTAATTAAATTGGGTGTTGTATCAGTGAAAGGGATTCACTAAATGAAGGTAAACTAATGATAAGAGTTCAATTTGTTTAGGACTTAACCAAAATAAAATCACAAATAAAAATATATTAACAATGTAAAATTATTTTAAAAAGAGATTTTTAAAAAATGTCGAGGCCACATGTTATAATCGTAACATTTTAGCTATTGAAATTTAATAAATAGATTTGGAAACCTAAGATTTTAGATCGTTCCATCCTTGGGAGGACAAAGCAAAACACAATAGATATGTCAGTTGAAGGAAAAAACTCAGTAAATATGTCAGTTGAAATTTAATAGATAGATTTGGAAACCTAAGATGTTAGATCATTCCATCATGAAATTTTCTGTCACCTAGAGAAAATTCAATGTGAATATGGGAAAGACAATTCTAAAGCAATGGAACACACACCTAAGACTGAAAACCTTTGAACTAGTAGAAGTGTCTACCACTCAAGAAAATTTGGTTCTACCTAGGCTGGATGTTGATTTGGATGCTTTTGAGGGGGACCAAAATGAATTTTTAGATTTTAGTAAGGAAGGCCTAATTGTGGAGTTGAAAGTGCCTAAGTCTCCTATGTCTACTCTTGGCACATAGAATAATAATCTCTTATGTTCTCGAAAACCTTCTACCAAACTTTTTTTTTCCTATTGCCTTAGATAAGCAGAGGTTTTCTTTGCCCTATCTTACCTCATGCAAAAAAATTGGTCATTTTAATCTAACACCAACACATAGGATGCCCTCAGGGGAATCTACTCAACGTCCTTCATAGTCAAGGTGGGTTGGTGATGGGATTATTGAGAACTCATGTGAGAAAGATAATAAGCTTTTGGACTTAAATCCTCTAAATTGTGTTATGAATCCTATTGATTCGTCACCTCCTTTAGGTGTAAACTCTTCACTCAATAGCTATAAAAAACAATCCTCTACTATCTTGGAGGAAGGGGTTATGATTACCAAATCAAATAGTTATTATCTCGAATGTAGAAAGAAGTCTTGTGAGGATGTTGCAATGAACGTTTTGGGTTGTCTCAGTCTTCATTTTGAGAGGGTGAAATGCAAAACTAATGTAGGAAGGAAGTCATTTCTTAAACGTGCAAAAACTCAATCTGTAAGGGACATACAAAGTGGGATACAACAAATTATTTTTGGGGTACTTAGAACCAAAAAAACATGGAATAGTCTCTTAATGTTAGTTCTCTCTCTCAAATCATTAGGGATGGGTAGTGACTCTAGAAAATATGCCCCGAGTTGGTTATTCAAGATACATAATAAAACTCCATTCTGGGATATGTTGATGGAAATGGATTTTCTAAAGGATAATAAGCTTGTCTTGGGAGGTGATTTAAACCTCACATTAAATAGATCTAAGGTTTGGGGGTTTACTTGGAGGTTGGATCTTTTACTTGATTACTTTATTCATAAATTTGAAGAAGTGGGGTTGGTAGATGTTGAACCTATAAAAATTGCCCCACTTGGAAAAATAATAGGTTAGGGGATGTTTATATTGCCAAGAGACTAAACAAGTTATTTTTTATGAGTCTAACTTAGATGAGGTGAAAGGATTTGGTCTTAGGTTGAAAATAGTAGTGACTCAGAACCTTCCTATTTTGCTATACCTTGGCACCAAGGTTAGTAAACCACCATGTCCATTAGAAGTTTGATCCTTCCTGGCTAGAGGATGTGGATTTTTAGGCACTTGTCAAAGAAATATGGAAAGGATATGATAGTAAATTGGGGGACTTAGCTTGTTTTCAGTTTACCATGAATTTGTGGAATGTTAAATTAGCATTTTCTCAGTGGTCTTATAACAAATCTATACAATAGGACTAAGTTCTTACTCATACTAAAAGAGAGATTGCAGAGTTATATGATGCTTATTTTAATGGACTATTTAATGTTGAGGCTAAGGCCAAGATAAGAGAATCAGAGAAACTGGAAAATGATATTTTATTAACTCGAGAAGCTGAATAAAGAATGAAAAGTAGGGTTATATGGCTAACAACAGGGGATAAAAACACTATTTTTTTATAACTTGACCAATCATCATAAAAGCATAAACACTATATGGGAAATGCCTAAATAGGATGGGTCAAAAGCTAAGTCTTTCTTCGATCTTGTTGATTTAGGTGTTAAAAACTTCAAACAATTGTTTAAGGAGGTTAACAAGGCCAATCTTACTAAGATTCTAAAACTTACTAACTTATTTTACAATTTTATTTAGTTGAAGATAAAAAGATGATGATGGCGATGGTTTCTAAGAATGAACTTAAATTTATTCTCTCATATTTTCAAAATCGAAAAAGCCTAGGCCCTAATGGATGGACTGTGGAGTTTTTCTTTTAAGGTTTCTTTGAGTTGATTGAAGAAGACTTGCTAAGGGTGATAGAGTAAAGTAAACTTTCTAGGAAGATTCCTATGGATATTATCTCCAGATTTATAGCTTTGATTCCTAAAAAAGATAGACCTAAAATATTTTATGCATTCAGACCTATTTCCCTATACAATTGTCTTTATAATATCATTGCTAAGGTCATTTCCAACAAAATTAAGAAAGTTTTTTCATACTTTATTAATGAAGAACAATTTGGTTTTTTTAGTGGAAGACAAATTCATGATGTGGTTGGAGTTGCAAAAGAAGGTTTACACTCTATAAAAATTAAGAAATTGCCTACTACTCTCATCAAATTAGATCTATCAAAAGCTTATGATAGAGTTAGTTGGTTGTATCTCAGATTATTGCTTCTTTATATCAATTTCAACTCACAAGTCATCAATTAAATTATGGGTTACATATATTCAGTCACTTTTGTTGTCTTTATCAATGGCTTAGTGAGGGTTTTTTTTAGGGGCCCCTAGGAAAAATACCTATGTAGTTTTTGGTGAATATCGAAAAGCTAATTTTGAAACAAAGGTGAATAGAAGGGAAATTAGTTTCATTTAGAAGGTTAATCATATGTGCCATTTTTTGGAGTCTAGACTTTAGAGTTTGAAGAGCATCTAGTCCCGATGGACATTGTCCACAGGTTTCAAACAATGTCTCAATATGATCGACTTATTTGAGTCTATCACATGAAATACCTTGTCATTAACTCTCACTCTCACTACCCAACTCACCTTCAAATCCTTCACCACTTTCATGTTTTGTATGTCCTTTCCCTTCCCCACTACTTCACCATTGTTTTAGCTCACTATGAAATAAAACGTCACCTCCCCGCACAACTCATTGCCACACCATCTGAAGGAATACACAACCTCATTTTCCATTGTCACATCCACCAAAAATATCAAATTATTATTTCTTAACACTTTTTTGGAAAAAATATTAGATAGGTTCAATGATCATGGGTTTCAAGTTAGGTATAACTGTTGATTTACACTCATTTGCTTTACAAAACCCTATTTTATCAAAATATAAATTACATCTATTTCAGTGTATCTTCCACCTTGGAGACATGTGCATGTTATATAATGTGTCATAAAGTGCAAAAAACAACTATCTAAAATATGCCATTATTATTATTACATGCAAGAGTACTATAATCACCAAAAATTCAATAATTACTTTCCTCTGCCATGCCACTCAGTAGTGGCAATTGAGTTTATCATTTTTTTAAAACCTAAAGTTTGTGATTTATTTTACTCTTAGTGCTTTATTGTGTCGCCAAACAATTATCGAGTCAATTGCCACTTTGTTTGGGATGTTATTCTTCATAAATTTCAATGCTATATTTATATGATAAGCATGTAAAGGTAGCTCTATAGTGTTGGTGGGGCCTAATTTGAAATACATCAAATATCCATAGCGTTTGAAGGGAGTGTGCAGAGATTGATGGGGCTTCAAACTTAGGTACTCTTTGTGCCTTATTGTGTCAGCAAAAAAAAAAACCTGTCAATTGTCACTTTGTCTAGGATGTTATTCTTCCCAAATATCTAGGCTATAAATATGATGAGCATTTAAAGCTAGCTCTGCAGTGGTGTTGGTGCCTAATTTGAGATACATCAAACCTCATAATGCTTGGAGGGAGTATCCAAAGATTGGTGGGGCATCGAACCTAGGTCCAACAGAGTACCCAAAATAGGCAACACTTGTGATCTTGTCGACACTTTTACCTTTCCTCTATTCAAAGTTATAAATACATTAGTTTTTATAAGTGTTACTGGTAATGAAAATTGGAAAGGATGGAAAATATTTAGATCCTTATCTATTTGCATATGACATCTTATATTGATGAATTAGATTATATAAAAAACATATTTAATTGAAGACACCTTTCCATTTTTCCTCTAATAAATTTTAAAGTTGTTTAATTAAATTTTAAATAATTAAAACAGTCATAAACTAATATATATATATATATATAATACACCCCTACCATCATTACATATATTAATAATGAAAATAATAAATATTTAATTATATATTATAGATACAATTATTTAAAAATAAATAAAAAGGAAGGATTTAGCAAAATTTTGCGATTGCATTCACTCTCTGCGAATCAGGGCTTTGCCCTGCGTCCTTCAGCCCTCCACGCAACCATGGAAAAATGGAGCTCACAAAATCGAAAGTTTTTGCCGCCGAACCAGTCATAGTTTTACCAAAAGCGCTTCGCTATGAAGCGGACAAGATTCACCAATCCAGTTCCATGGCTAAGTATAGGCTTTATTGGATCTTTCATCGTTACCACAGAGGAGAAGTGGAGCAGATTGCGTGGTTAAAGGCACACAAACCTTCCGACGTCCTGGACCAGATCAACGATGCCCTTATCGTTGAGATTTTTGATCCACATTATGACATCTTGCTCTCTGTAGAAGGCCTGCTCGCCATCGACTCGCCTGGTTGGGCTATCACTACGGCCATCTCCGCTTTGAATATTTGCACAGCGGACGAAAAATCCCTCCCTGACTGCGACGATTTTGCAATTGACGGCCCTCGCATGGCCTCTTCCAGCCATCTGGGCACGCATGACAGGTGCTACCACTCAATGGTCTACACCTGGTTACAAGAGGAGGATGCTTGCAATGTGTTTGACAAAATGCACGAGAGGAATTTGGGTTTATCAAACAGAACACTTCGAAGAAAAGCAAATTGGGGATGATACAGAATTTGCCATTCACACATTTGATGAGCAAGATCCAAAAGATTTGATAGCAAATAAAAAAGGAAAGAAAAGGAGAGAAGATCAAATAGGTGCATACATTCATCAAAAAACCAATGCCCAGAAATTGACATTCAACCGTTTGACGAAATGTCCGAAAACTATTTTTTTCTGATAATACTGCAGCCAACAGCACAATGTTTAAGGCAATAGGGCATCATTTTATGATTCGTTCCCTCTCAGGGATTACCATATGCATCTGGGTTTCATTGACTGAAACGGTGGGGGATTTAAAGCAAAACATTGAACTCTCCCTAGGGATCCCAACGACTCTACTTTGTCTGGGGAAAACAACTTTCGGACTTTTTACCCTTGTCAAATTATAGCATAGGGAAGGACTCTTACCATTTTTTTGGCGCCTAGATTGAGGGGTGGTGTTGCTGGGATAGGACAACCATCTTCCTCCAAACCTGTGAATTACAAGGAAGTAGTCAAAAACATTGCATCCAAGTCTAGTGCAAAGAAGCCAATACCCCCCTCTACTGCCCATATTGTAGATCAAGCGGATGAGGTACCATCGATGGAGATCACAAGTGATGAAGTGATTCAATACCAAGTCACTTTAGCAAGTGATGCAATCATTTGTAAGTTTAATGGTCTATGGTCTACAACCTCGGCCTTATACCACTGGGTATATGAGACTTGAACAAAACATTGTGAGATAGCCCTCTGCACCAAAGATTTTTTCAGTGTCCACCTTTATGCTCACAATGATTATCAGCAGAATCTATCAGAAGGTCGCTGGTTATGGGGTAATGTGTGAATGTAAGTTATCTTTGGTTACTCGAATTCGACCCAAATACCCTATCAGTTACCAAGATGCCAGTATAGGTTCGGCTCCCAAATCTGCCACTACATTTATGGTATGCTTCGGAAGAAATAAGAAACGCATTGGGAACATTCATAAAAAATGTCAAAGAGAGAACTACTACAAGGTTATGCACATATGCTCGCATATGTGTGGAGATTGATCTCAATAAAAGACTTTTAGATAAAATTATCCTCAAATATGGACAATCACGATACACACAAGTACTGGATTATGAGAATACTGCTTTTAGATGTCGTAATTGTAAATTACTAGGTCATCTCCATGCTACTTGTCCCCAGAATCGAACACAATCCAACAAGAAAAAGGGGATGAAATCAAATTATCGCAGATGGGATTCACCAGACCAGGAGTTTTTCCCTACAGATAATGATTTGGATGAAGAAATTCAGCAAACTACAGAGTTGGCGAAGAACAAAGATGGAGATCTTGTTTATCCTATTGTAGAATATGTGTCCACAGAGCAATCAAAAGCAGAAGATCAAAATATTACAATGAAGAACTGAACAGGGGGAGTGAAGCAATAATATGAGTCAAAGAACTTAGATTCGGATAAAGTGTTGGTAATCCATTCGACCTCAGAATCCCTGATTTCAAACACCTACAAAACTTCAGAGATCAGACATGCAAATGGTCACTATGGAGCCCTCACAAGGGATATGGCATGACGTAAAGAAGGAAAACGACAAAAGGGAAGAATTGAAGGTATTGTGGGTCTTTCTCCCCACTAATTTTTGGCTCTTCTTTTACATGGGTTTTTTCCCTCTATTGACCTGGCTGGTGGGTCTCTATGGAGGTTTTTGTTTGTAATGATCCCTAGTTGAGGTAGTATTGGTTCCCTGGGAATTCGTATTTCTTGTTTCCTTCATGCTTTGATGGCATGTCTTACTCTCTTAGCACAATTTTCTTTGACGCTGATGATGGTTGTATCCATTTACCAAATTTGGGTAATAGATACTGATAGTGACTGAATTATCTTCACATAACTCTCTAAAGGAAAAATTTAGAAGCACTTTCAGAGGATATGGATGACATGGAATCTATCCAAGAATAAGGAGAATATGTTGATGAAAACGATGCACATGAAGAGATTTTGGGATTATAGAATCTTTCTCATTCTCAACTTAAAGAATTGTTGAATCAGGGCAACAGTTTAGAATGTTCAAATCTGGGCATAAAATCAGTTCAAGGATGCAAGAGTAAACTTAGACGACCAACTCTTTCTAATTAGATAAATTTGGAGGCTCAAATCAATATAGGCAAAAGAAGTCAGAAGTATATTTCAGAACACTAGAGCAGAAAATAGATACGAAAATAATCCTCTTTCTGAATAGGATAATCAATCAAAATAAAAGTCAAGAAATAAACTCTCCACTTTAGTTGAGAGGGATAAGCCCATTTCCTGCAGTCCCAGCGGGCTGAAAACTACCTCTTTCTAATTTATTGTTTCAAAGCATAATGAGGTCAAGGGGATTAAATGTATTCCCAGGGAGAATATAGGCTTAGTATTTTAATGCTCTGAGGCAATGTTTGCCTCCCATAGAAAGGCCTCAAATTGTAATTGAAGATGTCAATTTTTTTTAAATTTATCTATTATTTTAATTAATTGGCTTCAACCCTTTTTTCTGAACAATCAGAAAAATTGTACAACTATTTAATATAATATTATGTAAATTATACATTATTTATTTTTTATTTTAAAAATATTAATATAAAATTTTAGATAGATGCTCATTTTTTGACTGGAGCTAATAATCGATCTAGGATAAATTCGGAGACTCGGATCTGCAGAGGACTACTAGATCAACGGCAAATGAGCTTTAAATATAACATATATGGTCACAACTAGCCTCACATACCCAAAAAGATTTGAACATTGGTAGCATTGAATATAACCAAAACTACTTTACTAACTCACCCATATCTTATCAACATAAAATATATTGTTAATAATATATTATTAATATTACTTATAATATAATATTATTTATTTATTATTATATATAATATTAAATATTATACACATAATATTTTAGAGTTTATTAAATAAAATATATTAATATATTATATATTATATATTATAATAATGACTTGTTATAGAGGTTTATACATGTATTTGTCTAGGCTTCTTCGAGTCCATCCCCAAAAATACACATTATTTTTTACCATCACCGCCCAACACAGTTTAATATATTTAATCATTTTAATGCTTTGTTTGGCCTTTTCCTTTCCCAATGCTTCATTGATCGTACTCACTCTAAAACATAACATTTCCTCTGTGGACAACCCATTTTCATATGAAAGAACATACAACCTTATTTTTTACCATTATAGAAATATCAAATTGTTGTTCCTTAAAACTTCATTCACAAAAGATGATACGGGTTAAGTGGTCATATATTACAAATATTTACCAAAAATGAAATTATTCCCTTTCGATATAACTTGCAACCTAACTTATACTTTTAAGACAACTACTAATTATTATTAATTATTATCACTATATTTACTTCATGAATGAAATAAATTCTTGTCTTGTTAAAAATAACTTGATGTGTTACAAAGACAGCTTTTGTTTTTTCTAAATATTTCAATCTCTATTGATATAAACGATTTTGAAAACCAATGCTTTTGTTTTTTTCTAATTATTTCAATCTCTATTAATATAAACTATAACCACTACTTTTGTTTTTTATAATTATTTCAATATCTCTTGATACAAACAATTTTGAAAACCAATACTTTTGTTTTTTTGTAATGATTTCAATCTCTATTGATATAAACGATAAGCATTGCTTTTGTTTTTCTAATTATTTCAATCTCTCTTGATATAAACAATTTTAAAAGCCAATCATGTTTACTTATTTATTCAGACTTCCATTCATTTCTTATTGTTTTATTTTTCATACTTTAATTTTAGTATACACATCAATGCTTGATTGGCTTTTCAAGTTTCCCCTCCTTTTCCATGAATGAACCTGCTACAACATCTATTTATAAGCCTACTCATGAAATTCAGCTCTATGCTCTCCCTCTTCATGAATATAAAACCATCCAATTTCTTTGAAGTTTAATAGGATTAGACCACAACTCACTCTGATCGAACTTATAAACTTCACGCAGAAAGCCATAACTTTTAACACTCACTTCCCCTTTCCATTTATATGGCATCTTCTTCCTCGTCTCACTAGAAAAATGCTTTTGTTGTGACTTTTCCACAAAAGACCCTGTTATTTATGAATTTTCCATAGACACCATTTATTTATTTATAACCCTACTTATGAAGCCCAACTCACAATATCTCCCTCTTCAATATAAAACTATCTAATTTATTTGAAGTTTAATAGGGGTAGGCCACAACCCTTAATGCAATAGTTCGAACTTGTGACCTTTGCACAGAAAGCCATAACTTTTAACATAGTTCCCCTTCCCATTCCCATGGCATCTTCTTCCTTATCTCACTTGTAAAATTTGGAACATAATGCTTTCTCTGCAATTGAACCTCATAGCAAAAAAATGAATTATGTGAATTTGCTAGGTTGTATGATGTGTTCATCAACCACAGAAGCCCTGATGTCAAACATACTTTGGCTCGTCATCTAATGTCAAACATACTTTGGCCCTAATGCATTATTTCATGATTTTGTGTTTTGTGGTGGGTCATTTTTTTTTTGGGTCTTTCTTGTTTGTTTGATACTAAAATTAAATGTCCTTGTTTTCCTTTCATTGTGCCTTGGAATTTGTACGAAGGTAAATTCATTAGATGAATGAGAGATTATTTAGAATTTGTTTATATTTCTCCCTAAATTTGTATGGAGGAAAACACTGACATAACTCAAGTGACTCATGTCGAATCTGATAAGATAAGAACCCAAGAAAATGGAAAAATCATTAATGATGTGCTTACAAAAGAATGTACTAATAAAGATACAATTAACAAGGGTGTTGATAAAAATATTGAGAAGCCATCCTCAAAGAATCAGAGTGAGCTAAATAAATAATTTTTGAAATTATTATGAATGCAATAAGGCTCAAAGCACATGGAAGGAGAAACTTTCATCTCTCATGGATTCATCTTATAGGGTGACAGGGTCTCCTTGTAGAACATAAAACAATCGGTAAGTCCCCTATTTTGTTGGAAACCAAAAATATTTGCCTTCATGAGGCCATGGATAATATCTATAGATGGAATAAGTCATGTTAAAAAATATAGGTATCTTATTTTTGTCTCAATAAAAATTCATTTCCTTCTATGAATTATTTTGACAATTGGCTAAATGTGGTGTGGGGGAAAAACTAGGTATATAGGTGAGTTCCTGTAGAATGATGCAAAGATTTTTTTTTTTTTTTTTTTTTTTTTTAATGGTTTTGTTTAAGAATTCAAATATGCATATAATGGATATAAGTAGACCCTTTTGAAATGTGGGTCAATCAATATTCAAGGCAATTCCCTAGAACCCTAACCTTGAATGCAAGGATATCATGCTTAAGATTGCTCCTAGAAGGGTGGATATTAAAAATGTCCCCATACAAGTTTGGAATTTATTACCTCAAGCCATTAAGCCTTTAGGATAAGTTTTAAGATTTAAATATACGAGTATCTCTCTTGTCAATATGCATATGAGGGTGCTAATTTTGTTAGAACCCATTGAAGGTTTTCCTAAAACCCTAATTTTGAAGCTTAGAGATGAACTTACTCTTCCACTATTGATAGGTTGGTGGGATTTAACTCATTGCCTTATTTGTAAAAAGTATGGTAATGTTAAAATCATTTTACCCCTTACTATTAAAATGGAGAATAATATGGAGGATGGGTTGAGATATATACTAACAAAATGGATCATGCCTCTAGTGCTAATAGTCAAGGCATACCCGCTAGTGATGTTGTTATGACAAATAACCCTCATTTTGAAGAATATTCAATTGATTTATAAGCATGGATATCATTCTATTAACACATAAGAGGTGGTTTTGGGTGATAGTAAAGGTTTAATCCTTTCCCCACCTCTAGTGGGTGACCTTCCCCGCATTCCACCCCTAACCATTGAGTCAATTTCCTCTCTCTCTACCCTCTACCCCATCCCATGGGATTTCCATCTCCTGTGGTGATTTATTGTCTCCTATTATTTAATGTGTTATTTATTTTTATAATTATGCTCAAATTTTCATTGAAGTCCCACTTCCAAGGCTAGTTTTAGAGGAATATATTGTTATCTTAGTCAATTTCCTACCTATAGAGGCTTGTAATTTTGTTAGCTTGGAGAATCTTATTGTTGAAGATTTGGATGTTAAATCATATAGGATTCATTCTATGGATAAATATCCCCTTCCATTAGTGGATAAATGGAACGTTTCACCCCTACCTAAGAAGAAGGGTAATACTTATTTGGGTGATAAAGGTCCCCTCCACTTATCTAAGCCTAATATTGGTACCATAAGGCTCAAGACTGACTTTGCTAGCAAAACCCTAATTGGTAAAACAAGTAGTGAAGAGGTCAAGAGATTTAAATCTTCCCCCTCATTTAGTATTTATAACTCTAAGAAGAAAACAAGGGAGAATATAATACCTCAATGTTTCAATAGATTGTATCAAAAAAAGAGGGGGCTTGAGCTCTCATATTAGTCTAAATAATCCCCCTTTCATAAATATTTTAAGTTGGGAATGTTATGGGGATGGAATATCAGGATAGGAAACCTATTATTATTTAGTTTAGGAATTTTAGAGATCGGGTAGATTTCAATCTTATAAAATAAGTCAAAAAAGTAGGGGTTGGTCTTGAATTTTCATTGAAACTTGTTTGGCCCAATGCCTTTCAAGTCTCTACTAACCACCTAGGAGGTAAAGGGAAAGATTTCATCCTCATTGACCCCAAATAGACTTATTTTCTAATTAATTTTGGGTCTTCCCCATGTCATAGAGTTGTTTGGGCTAGACTTAATAACAAAAATCAATAGTTTAGGATTTTATTAGTTTATGCTCCAAATTATTATAGAGGTAGAAATGGATGGAATTGTCTTGCTTAAAATTTGAAGGATATCCCTTGGGTTATTGGTGGTGATTTTAAAATGATTGAGGAAAGAAAGGATAAAGAAGGGGGTTCTCCTCTTACATGGAAACGAAAATAATTGTTTTTTCTAGTCCAAAATGAATCACATCCACAAGTTATATGATCCTTTAACTGAAAACAATTAGACTTAGAATAAAATATTCTATTCAATAATTGATAGATTTTATCTTAATAAGGATTACTTCATAGTTTATCCTTCTATAGTGACAATCAGGTTAAAGTTTTGCCATTTATAATCCCTGATCATTATGTCATTGAAATTAACTCCTCCTTGAGAGCCTAGGAGGATCATAAGGAGGAGTAGGGGAAATTTTTATATAGGTTTAATGTCTCTCATATTAAAGATAAGGAATGTCTTGATAGAATTAAAGCTTCTAGGAACATTGAAAAAATGTTTTCTAAGTCATGTTCCAACATTATTCCTTGGAACTAGTGTGTAGGGATTCGTAGGTAGTTCATGAGAATGATTGGCAAGCGAAAGCTAAAATATTTAAAAAAAAAAAAAAAAAAAAAAAAAAAAAAAAAAAATCTAGATATATTTAGGAAAAATTGATTTCTATGGAAAAATCCCTTCAGAATGATCCAATTAATGCTAAGATCCTTGGTGACTTAGGAAAACTTAAACATAAGCATAGGGTAAATCAACAATACATTGCCAAAGATGCTAAATTAGAGCAAGAATGACTTGGTTAAAAATGATGGATAAAGTGACCAATTATTTATTTAGATTACTTAAATCAAAGCATGTTAGATAGAAAATCAGCTAAATTAATATTGAGAGTGTGGTCTCTAAGGATTTGAAATAGATTAAACCTTCCTTATTTTATTTCTATTCTAAGATCTTCATTTCAAATGGATCAATTAACCAAATTAACTTGATATAAGCATGTGTGCTAGATCATCCCTAGAAATCTCCTTTATAACAAGTTGATACTCATCATAGCAAATTATCTATTGATGAAGTACTATTTTTATTTATTCTCTTAAAAATGATAAGGAACCTAGAATTGATGGATTCCCTATAGATTTCTACAAGACAAATCATGATTGGATTGTAATGGGTTTTCTAAAGGTATTCAATGAGACCTTAGAGGTGAGATCCCTTGATCCTGATGTTAATTTTAGGGTCATTAAGTTATTTACAAAAGATGGTGACACCATTTGGGTGAAGAATTGAAGGCTAACTAACTTGTTAAATGCCTCTTACAAAATTATTGCTAAAATGATTTCTCGAAGACTTGTTGCCCTTCTACCAAATATCATTTGTGATACTCAAATAGGGTTTATGGAAGATAGATATCTCCTTGATAATATTATCCCAAGATGGGAAGGTATGCATTGGGCTTATGACTCTAATTAAAATGTTGGCATGGTGGCATAATAGATTGGCCATGTATTGATATAATTATTAAGGATTTTGGTTTCCAAGATAGGTTTATAGAATGGCTAATAATATCTAAACATATAAATTTATAGTGGTTGAAATAAATGGGAACCTCACTAATCCCTTAGAGTTTCAAAAATTATATTCGACAAGAATGCCTACTTGCTCCTTCATTGTTTGTGTTAATTGCTAAATCTATGCACTATTTCTAAGGGATGTTTCTTTAAGACCCCTTGTAAAATGAATCACTCTTCCTAATAATAATTAACTTGTAGATGTGCTCTTTTTTGATGACACAACTCATTTTCCTATTGTTGAGAAGGAAAAATTCCAACATATTTCCTACAGTCTGAATTCTTATTGTTTTGCATCTAGTTCCAAGGTTTCCTTTTATAAATATATTGTGATTGGTTGGGATGAGTTTCCTCTAGATTGGATTACTACTTTTGGGTGGACATGGAAATGACCTATGCAACTATTTAGGTATCTTGGTATGCCTTTTGATTTCTCCCCTTTCTTTAAATAAATGTAGGGATGTTTATATGTAAATATTAATAAAAATATCTCAAACTAGTATGAGCACTTGCTCTCATTGCTAAGTAGAATATGATTTGCAAAAAGGTTATTTATTCATTGAGTATCTATCACTACTCATATTGGATGTTTAATAAGTATTAGTTTGAAAAAATTTACAAAATTGTTATAGACTTTCTTTGGTCAAATATAAAAGGCAACAAAATAAGGCATGATGTTGTTTGGGATATGTGTTATAAACCCAAGATAATAGGTGAGTTTGGCTTAAAAAATATGAGAAATCAAAGTATTACACTTCTAGTCAAGTGGATATTAAAGGTATAATAGGGAATGAGCCATGGAAGGTGCTTGTAAGACAATATTTTAATGGAATTTCCCAAAGGAAAATCTCAATGAAAAGGGTTGCATATATCTAACCTTTTGACTAGTTCCTTCTCAATTAGGGTTGTAGGTTTTCCTATCTTTCAATCTTTATGGAAGGTTTGGGAGATGGTCAAGCATTTAGTGATTTTTAAACATATTTTTTAGTGGTTTTTGATCTAGATGTCAGAGTTACAATTATTTATGATGAAATCTTAAGATGAACATTATTCCTGTTACTTTGACAAGAGGTTTCTTAGCATTTTATTAGTTTTCCAAGGGGTTAAAAAATATTGAAGACCTCCATTTGACTGGGTGTTGGGCTTCATGTGTTGAGGTGAAACCTAATTTCAATATCACTACTTTTAATCTTAAAACATAAACTTTATTGATGAAAGCTATCAAAACTCACCTTTTACTTTAATTATGGAATAAAAGGAGGAACTATGGGATAATATCAAATGGCTCAAAGGGCCTTCCTTAGAATAAATTACTACCAAGATACTCTATTTTAAGTTCTCATTTTCCAAATATATTTACCTTGGACCTAATGATAAGTGGTATCTGTGTTATCATTTTCATAATTGGAATTTTAGGTTTGAAGTTATTTGGTCATCTTGTCTTGAACTTGGGGAGTCTTACTTTAAATGGTTGTTGATTCACAATAAACTTCTTGTTAAGGATATCCTTGTTAAATCTAGTATCAATAAACCTTTTTACACTATGTGTAGTGAACTTTATATTGTTGATCATGTTTTATTTTTATGTCAATATGTTGTAGGTGTGTGGAATAATTGCCTACAAGCTTGGTCTAAACTATTTTCTTGTGATATATTGTGGTTTAATATTACCTTTGGATATCTATCTTATGAATAAAAATTACATGTTTTTCCATAAGTTATGGCCTATATTTTGTATTTTCTAGTTCAATTTTGTGATTCTTTCAAAAGCAAATAAATCTTGAGGTTTTTAAATTCCAAATCAGGGTACTTAATAACTTCCTAAGAGAAGTTATTGGAACAAGTTTGACAAGAGGAGATGGAAAAGTTAAAAATTATAATGATGAAGATAAATTATAATGATCGAATAGATATTGGTGGTTACTTGAGAATGCATACACATTACTAATAGTAAAAACATATATATGTTTTATAATACATACACATTAGTAGTGATAAAAACATGTACATGTTCCTAACACTAAAAACATGTACACATTATAACACGTACATATGGCTCAAAAACCTGAGACTAATTTTCAAACAACACATACACATTATGGACATAATGCCTACACATTGTAGGAAATGTCCATGTAATTATCCCCCAACTCCATGCACATACCCATAAATTGTGGTTTAATATTATCTTTGGATGTATCTTATGAAAAAAAATTATTGTGTTTTTCCATAAGTTGTGGCATGTATTTTATAGTTAAATTTTTTTGGTTTTTGTGGAAGCAAATAAATATTGAGGTTTTTCAATTCCAAATCATAGTACATACTAACTTCCCAAGAGAAGTTATTGGGTACATTGCTTCTATTCAGATATTTATATAGCTTAAAGTTTGATAAGAGAACATGGAAAAGCTCATGCAAATTTGAATAATGAAGATAAATTCTAACTATCTATTGGATATTGGTGGTTACCCAAGGCACAAACCTACCCTTGACTATAAAAACCTTCACCCTTTTGTTGATGATGCGAAATTCATTGAGGTTGAGTGAGAAATTATGAAGGATTCATATTTTGAACAAGCTTTTAATATGGATCCAAACTTGGTTGGTCTTTCGGCATCTGATATGACTTTAAAATAAGGTATAGTAGATACTAATAAATTCCTACTTAACATTGTGCATGTTTCTTTTCAACTTTATGAAGAGGTGAAAGATGAGATTCAATCTCATATTGACAAACTACATGTGGAACTTTCATATGAGAAATACATTTTACCTATACAAATTACTAGCCCTTCTCAGTCATCTTTGGTTGGACATATGTTTCTTGTTAACAAGTATGGATGTATACTTTCCACATAAATGGAGTAATTTATTGAAAATAATATTAAAAGTATTTTTTTAAGCTCTAGGAGTTTATTAAGAAAGGTGGTAGGATTACGAAGAAGAAGATTTTTGGAAAAGGTTTTTGAACTCAAAATTAGTCACGTACAAAATCAATTAGTAGAAAACAACTTCATGAAGTTGGAGGTGGGTAATGACACTAATGTAAAATTAGGTTTGATTGAAATGGATCCAAAAACAAAACAATTGGGCCTTGGTTATGAGGAGAAATAAAAAGGGACTTAAGGATGTAGAGAGAAATGTTGAATGTGACACCCCTTGATGTCCTTTGGTTTGTTGTTGATCCTGCCAATTTGACACATTTGTTCTTGTGTCTAGTTGTATATTACATGAGTGTTTAGTTGGCCAGATGTGTATGTATTCGAGACTATGTTAGTAAGGTAGTTGTCATTCTGTTTAGAGCTAATTAAGACCTTATTTCTATTTTTTTGACCGTTTGTTCGCATGACATATATTATTTTTATGTAAACAATCTTTCAAAATTAAAAATAATAATAAGTGTGAGTAGATACCATTTTTATAACAAAAATTTCCATTTTTATAACTAAAATTTGAATAAAAAGTATCTGTTACAACAAGTCAAATCAAAGTAGTGAATCAAATGATGATACATAGGTAAACACCAATGAATGACCTAATCCTTAAATAATGGTTCTCCTTAATTTTATTTGTATTTAAAACCTTTAAAAAAATATTTTTTACATAATTTAAATACTTAAAAATAATTTATAATGAAAAAATTGTAATTTATTAAAAAGTTTTTTTATATAATTATATTGTAATTACATAATTATATAATTCTTCTGGACATCAATTTTATGAGTATCAATTGCAATGGCATCAGAAAATATGGCTCTATTCTTCGAATAAGAATCATAAATTGTGACGATAGAAACTGAGGTGAAAAAACAAAAATTCTTAGTTCAACAATCTGGCAACTCTTCCACAGAGAGCCAAACAATCTGTAGCTCTTTCAACACGGAGGGTACCTGAAGTTCAAAATAAAATTTGTTTTTAACTTTCCATGATAAATAATAGTTAGCAAAGTATCATAAATTTTGGTGGAGAAAACAAAATCCCTGTACATCTCTCTGCCATAATTTATTGAAACATCCATAGTGGATTCTCAAGCACTGTAAATTTGGTAAGTGAAATGCCTGGATGCAATATACTACTGTCTTTCAGGCACTCAAGCTTAATCCATAACAAATAACTTGACATCTTAGTTCTATTATTTGATTTCCCCATAAAATATGTAATTTGAAAATTTATGGAGTTGCCACCTAATCCCTATGGATGCCGTCCATTCGACCTGGTCACCGCAAAGATCTTGTGGAACACCTATAGAACCTGTGAATGTCATCCAGTCTATCTAGTCATCCTCTAGATTTTGTAAATGGCATCTAGAGCTAATGGATGCTAACCAAGCTATTTGGTCACTCCCCAAATCATGTGGATGACATCTAGACTCTGTGGATGCCAACTAGTGAGTTTGGTCACCATCCAAATTTTGTGAATGATATATAGAACCTATGGACACTGTCCAAGCTATCTGGTCACCATCTAGATTCTATCAATAGTGTCCAAACCCTGTGGATGTCCTCCAAGTAGTTTGGCCACTGTCTAGATTCTGTGGACAGTGTACAGACCCTATAGACATCATCTAGACTATCTGGTCATTATCTAAAGTTTTTGGATGGTGTCTAGAACCTGTGGATGTCATCTAGGTGGTCTGGTCATCATCTCGACTCTATGGGTAGCATCCATACCCTCTGGATACCATCCAAGATATCTAATCATTATTTAGACTCTATGGATAACATACAGACCATATGGACATCGTCTAGACTGTTTGATCGGTGTCCAGAATATGTGGATGGTGTCTAGATCTCGTGGACACCATCAAGGTTATGTGTGATAGGAATACAAACATTCCTACATGTGAAAGTAATATAAAATTATGAAAATAAAAGCAAGCTACATAAAAAACATATTAGGAGAGAAAAAACCACAACACTAGATATACGTGGAAAAATCCTACAAAACCAACAAGGAAAAAACCATGGCTCAATGACAAGATTGGACATCATATTCTGTCAGCAACTCTCTCTTATACACAACTCATCAAGAAACTCCTTTAGGTGAGTAATGCTTACAACCAATCTTTTTATTCTCTACCTCCTAGTTATAACATGTAACTCTTACATGATGATGCTAATAACCATAACATCAAACTACATGGATCCCCTTCATACACTAGGTGAACCAAGCATAATAGCCTTCCAGAATCTAACCTCCATCCCTATATGATGATGCTTACAACCTAAGCATCTAGGTGAGTTAGACTTAAAATAATTTCAAAACTCTAACCTCTAACATGCAAGTTTGAAAGGATCCTCCATTATTCCCAAATGGGATAAGGAACAATGAGGTATACACAATGCTTTATAAGCACTTTACATCAAAGATAAATAGAGGAGAGATAAAATGTGGTGCCATATTTGAGTGGGCTCAATAGTAACACCACTGGATCCACTCACATGCACTCATGTGCATAATCTAAAATCCACCCATGTGCTTTGGATATAAAATGCACCACTCACATAGTGGGGGTGTCATGTAGTCTCCATTTTGTTTGTCATCATGTGAAAAAATATCTAAAGTGGATTCTCCACTAGATAAGGACAAGTTCCACCTCCATGTGGCTCCAACCATTGTCCCCCACTCCAAAAGTGAAGAAAACAATCACTAATACTCTTTTTGTCTTCTTCTTCCAAAGGTCAACAATGTGGATGCTCCACTAGACAAGATCATAGGCCACTTCCATGTGACTCCAAAGTTGGCATCCCACTTCCACAAGGGAGTCCAAACACTCAATATTGTTCTTCCTATCTTTAACTACCATGTGACCTCTTGTCTTTTGCATTATGTGTCCAACCCATGTGACAACAAAGGATAAACCATGTCCCTTAGTGGAGTGCTATGCCCCACACCCATTACACCACCTTGACCACATCTTAAGACCCTCCATGGGCCCTCCTACCACATCACCATCTTGTTGCATCCCCTGCTACATCACTTACCACATCACCTATATGTAACACCTATATGCCACATCACCTAGGATCCACCTCACCTGCCCAGTCACCATTGCCACCTTGGTTGTGAATACTGACATGTGAATACTGATCTATGAATAATGCTCATGAATATTACTCAGACATAGTACTTTATGAATAGTGACCTATGAATAATATCATTAATAGTACTCATGAAAAGTGATTTGTGAATAGTGGCTTCACACCTAAAAATCTTCCACTTGAATTGATATACATAGGACTTTCAAACACCTACATCTTCATGCCAACTTGATGTCATACAACTACCTGCTAATTATCATCATGCCCATTGTTGGTCACACACAAGCTTAGAAGAAGGTTTATACACTACTAAAACTTATCTATCTTGATGGGTTTGTCAACATCTAATCCTTTTAGCAAAACTTACAGTAACCTAAAGTGACTCCCACTTCACCATAGACTTGATCCTTTATCCAGGATCCTGTCATGAACCGCTCATAACTTTCACTGCTTAGAAGTATCTGGTTAAGTGCATACCATGGATTACATGAGGCTTTTCCTACTCCTAATGAGTACGATACACATGATAATCATCTTCTCCTCCAACATAGAACACTCTAAAAGACATCACTAACATTACAAGAAGTGGGATACATGACTTTCTAACTTCTATGCCCACTATGCATCTCCATCCTTGGTATGCTCCTCTAACCACCTTCATCACATCCTAGTAACCCGAACCATCACATCATGATAATGTTGGGGCCTACAACCAACATGCCATTAAATATAACATTATCCTCTACTAAACCATGGCTCTCCATGAAGGTACTGTAAGCATAGGATTGCAATAGGGGTAGATTAGTATGGTGTTAGTGAATGAAATAAAATACAAACAAAGAACACACTAAGCCTATCTCAAGGGGAGGAGTTTATTAACAAAACCAAATGAGAAACACGACTAGAATGCAAAGACAAAGAAATCCTTCACCTTCCTTGGATGCTCTAAATAGCTTGTTGAAGTGGCTTGCTCAGCTTGTGTTCACTGAGTCTTCATCAAAGGAGGCTTGGATATCTCCTCTTCTCCTTGGTACCTTTATGATGGCTTTGGTTTGGCTTGGCTCAACAATTTGGGATTATCAAACTAATTGTAATTGCTTTTGAAATTATTTTTGCATTATAACTTTGCACTATTCAAGCTTAAAATTATGGTTGTGAGGCCTTATATTTATAGATTTTCAAAAGGGGTTGGGTCAACCATGACCGTCCATCTCAAGATGAAGATGTGTGGCCATCAATTAATCTAATTATACAAATAAAATTCATAAATACCCTCATCATGATTTGGGAATAAGGGGCATTTATGAGAAATAAGAGGTATTGATGAGGCATGAAAGACCCATAATCTTGATATTTTGTGCATTTATGGCCTAGGTATGCCTTCCCAAGAAATGATGTTATTTGATGATGTAATTATTCAATATCAATTTTCAAAAATAAATATTCAACAAGTTTCATGAAAAATTAACTTAAGCTCTTAATTCATATTGACTAGATTTGAACATGAATTATCAATTTTGGTACAAATCTTAGTAATTGGTGTACAAATTAATCAATTTGGTTAGAATATCGTATTATTGGCTCAAAATTTGGTTGGATTGAAATTAGAAGATGATGTTAGATGTGTTGGATTTATTATCCCATTTAGGATGTTGTCAACATAAAATAACAAAGGTATGTGTCTTGTGCAAGAAAATTGGTAGAAAAGAGCAATCTAGAGCACCTAGGTGCAAAAATGTCATTTTGACGTGAAATGATTTGATCAAAATTAGCTACTTCATAAATTTCATTACCTCATTTAATGATACTCTAGCCAAAATCGACAATTGAATATATCAATTTCAACTCATTTAATGTGTTTTAGTGTTTTTAGGCCAAATTGTGCATTTTGGTAGAAATTGATCAAAAACCTAGTTGGAGGTCATTGGCAATCGGTTTTAGGTGTCTATAGTTTGCCCTTGTTTGGGAAGGTGTTTCAAGCTATAGGCATAGTAATATATTATCAAAGAATTAAAATGTGTTTTATGCCAAAAAGAAGATGATGATTGAAGAAAAAGCTCCAAATGGTGTTCGAAAAGCCTATTATGATGCCTCATAGAGGGAGTGGCCATCATATATATGGATGGACAGTCCTTTAAAAAGAAGAAAGAAGAAAGGTGGAATTAACCTATGGGTGAGATTAATCCAAATGAAAAAAATGCTTGCATGCATTAATTTAAAAATGATACTGATTTGCCCAAAGACGGATATAATCAGGAACAAATGTCAAAAATAATGATTTGACCATCGGCAGTTATAATCATTAAGATAACTTGGATTGTTTCATAAAGATGATTGTGCCCCAGTTAGGGCTGATTAGCAAACATAACTCAAATATATAACCCAAAATATAGATTAAAGATGAGTGGGTGCAAAGTGATGAAAGAGATGAATATAATAATAAGATTGATCATTATAAATGATTCATTTGTACCTACCAACAAGGAGATGCTCATCCTTATTAACAATGATACAACTAGAATGGTCAATGGGTTGATTGGATCAAGATGGGTGGAAGGATTTGCCAAGTTACCAAAGATAAACCTATGTAACTCCATTATTTGTAGACCTTCTTGAAGTTGATTTTTTCTATAGCATGTAATGGTAGGCATCATGATAGAACACCATGAAAATTTGGCTGAAATATGCATAAGGACTAACTCCCAGAATCCAATGCTTAAGGAAAAATAATTTAGCAATGAAAAAAACCATGATAAAATGTTAACATATGAATATGGATGGACTCAAAAATAATGCACAAGAAATCACCCAATGAACACATATAAACTGAGTCAAGGCAATAGTGCTGAAATTAAATAAACAAACAAGCGAACAAACAAACAAACAAACAAAGAGAAAACACACAAACAAACAAAAAACTTTAAATAAAATAAATAAAAATCTTGAAAAGAAATCAAAATAAATCATCCTAACAATGACCATGCCCCAGTAGGGTGAATCGAGAACAACTGATTAGGCTTATATAGGACAAATGTTTTTGGATTTTGAAATATTTGAATGTTTTTATAATTTTGAGGTATCTTAATTCATTAGATAATGACAAAATACCCACTCATAAAATGATGGGAGCATTTGGCTTAAATTACTTATAAAATGGTGAGAGTGCATGGAAAGGGGGATTGAGGTGAACTCAACATGAATAGAGGATGAGCTACATAGTATTGAGATGACCTCAAGTCACAGTAATTCCATCTACACAAAAGGTGGGGAAAGACCAACTAGATTCCAAAAAGTTCTCAAATTTGGAAAATGGCCAGTCAAATAAAAATAAAAATAGTAAGGTGATGTGGTAATGCATGATAAACAAGTGTTGCCCCTAGTTTTCCCATAGATGATTATAACTAGGATACAATGGATTAGACCAATGATACTAGTTTTCCCATAGGTAGTTATAATTAGTAGCAAGATTGGAGAGACACTGATTTTCCCATAAGTAGTTATAATCAAGCTCATATAAACAAACTTGATACAAAATAGAAAATGAAAGATATCTTGCGATATCAACTATCACACTACTTTCATAAACTATCATTATAAACATGGATTTGATTGATTATTGAAACTTGATTGAAATCCCCTCATAAAAGTGCATAAAAAATGAAAGTAACCAAGATCAAAATAGGATTGGGTAGGATAACTAAAAATAGGATTTGGTCTAAATAGGAATAGAATGACAAGATGACATGGTCTTGTTTTAGGATAGTGATGGTTTTTGATAGATTGGATAAAATGGAAAGAGGGTTTTTCCCAAGTGATAAGGTGATTGGTTGGGATATGTGACAATGGAAAATGGATATGGTAAATGAAATGGTATGGTACATGTTTTTGGCGTAGGTGGTTATTGGTTTTTTATGTGTTTGGCTGAGGTATGGTAAATGGCATATGATTCGATTGTCCCTGTTGAAGTGGAGATACATATTATAATCAGCAAATGATATAAACAAAACAATCAATCATGTTAATTATTACCCCAAACGTAATTTGAATAGTTTCTCTATAAATAACTACCTACAGATTTGGATGCAAATAATTTTGTTATGATCTTCATTGGTCATTGATTCTGATTCCTTCAAGCATCGAGACAAGGTATCTTTGTAGCCTCTGCAAAGGAAAGTATGTCCAAGGATGGTAAATAAGATAAAATAATGGATGGTCAATTTATTTGTGAAATGGAATGGTGGATGATAATGGAATGAATGATGGAGGGGAAACAAATGAAGATCAGGACTTTCAGTCACACATAATGTTATTGATGCTAGATTTGACATAACCTTGGATGTGGCGAGGTTGAAGATCTCTAAAGATGATATCGATAGGAATACCAATTTTTTTTGTCGTTTGATCTTGAGAGTAACTACCATCTAATTAGACTATAGATTGGAAGCTATTTTTATTTGATATTGAATAATGTCTTCATTAAGTAGTGAATAAATTTTGTGCTCAACTATCAGTGCCTCAATAAGGTTTTCACCAATGAAGGTGTCTTGAATCTCCCATAGCACCTCTGAAAAGGTGTCACTAATGAATGTTGGATTTTGACTTTGATTTTATTCTAGGGCTCCCAAAAAAAATTCACTAAAAGATGCTAAGTTTAAACTTTACGTGTCTCTTAGTGCCTCCAAAAAGGTTTCACTAGGAGAGTGTTCTTCTAATACATGAATGTGGTCTTGGCCTCCTTGCTCTTCTTCAATTGCTATGTTTTCATGGATGCAATTCTCCATAGTGTGATTCTGTTGGTCCCAATTGACACTTACGGGAGATGGAATGCCAATGAAATGATTAGATTGGTTGGTTGGTGATAATGGCATGTGGAATAGTAATGGAGTTTGGTAGTACAATCCTCGTAGAAGATACTAGGATAACTTGTGTCTATGCTAAAGTATTCATTCTCAAAAACTATAAAAGGATCACAAATATATTCAAATTGATCTGATAGACATGTATAATCAATATTGTAATAGTCACTAATGTATTCTATTTTTGAATTTGATTTTGACTCAAGGGACTCTGAATCTCATGTTGAGACTAATGTTGATTCTGATTTTGATGCTAAATTTGATGCCAGTTCAAAACTAAAACCTGACTCTAACTCTGATTCTTCATTTGATGGGTAATTTGTTACAATGATGTCTTGTTGAATGTTTAGTATTAGATGAGTAACATATTGTGATGGTATAATGGGCTCCATAGAGATTGGTTTGTCAAAGTGAGATTCTTCAATGATAGGAAAAAGGTCAAGAGACAACTCCATAGAGATTGGCTTGTTAAGGGGAGACTCTTGAAAAATAGGCATCGTAATGATTTTCCCAAAGGTAGTTATAATCATTAACAAGTGAATTAGAAAAGACTGGCTCATCAGAGTGAGACTCCTTGACAACTGGTATAGGATCAATAGGTGATTCATCATAGGTAGACTTATCACAAGTGGTTGGTTCAACATAAACATCTTGGATCAGTTGATTCTCTTGACCTTGGTTTCTAATGAGTTAGAAAATACCAATTTGAAACATAACTTGGTTATCTAATGATTTGATCGATTGAGGTTTAGATGAGATTGATACTGAATGAGGAATGGCCTATGGTTGGATAATGGTAGGGTATTAAGGAGCATGATTAGTCACATGAGCCAAAAGATGAAGTCCTAAAATAGTAACAATAGGGCAATATAGAGCTTTATTATCACACAAGCTAAAGGACTAGGTCTTGGAATGATGAAGGGTCATTGTGAAGCCTGGTTACTCACATAAGCCAAAGGATGAGGTCTTGGAAAGACAATTTTGTGGCATTATGGAGCATGGTTGCTTGCACAAGCCAAAGGATGAGGTCTTGGTATGGGAATGGTGTGAGGTTGTGGTCATGGAATAGAAATGGCACAACATGGTGGTGTCTAATTACTCACATAATCCAAAACATCCAATTCCTCCTCATAAACCATATCATCTCAGTCGATAACTTGATTTGGATTTTTCAGATTTTGACTTTATTCCTCATACTGAATATTATATGGAGAATAATAAAACTCCTTAGAAAATATATCTCTGTAGGGGTTTCTAGTTGTATTTTGTGCAACCATTATATCATAATTGGAATTGTACATGACTCTACCATAACTTTAGGTAGACATATCTTCATAAATGATGAAAGTTCTAAAAAAAAAGGCTTAGAGTTCTGCAAACTCTGAAAAACTATGCCCAAAGGACAAATGGTTCAAACTTGGTCTAACTTGGTTGAAAGTGATGGGGTTGTATCTTTGAAAATAATGGTCTAAAAGTGGAGCCATATCTCCAAAATAGTTTTTACTAAAATTTGACATAAAATAGTCTAACATTAAATGTCATACACAGAAGTTTAAGTGTTTTAATAAAAAAACATGTCAAAGGTCTTGATCAAAGTGTTCCAAATAGGGTCTAATCTAGGAAAAGGAAAAATTTTTTAGGTCTTTTGTCCAAATGCAGAGTCAAAAGCTAGGCTCAAATAGGCTGTGCTAGGATTTTTGGCCAAATGATGTCAAAATCTAAGCTTAAAACAAAGGCATGATTTGATTTGATTTAATCTAACAAGTTTAGAAATAACTTTGACATAGACCCAACACATAGAATAAAATATAAACATGATCAGTTGGCATAATGCATAAGGCAAAAGGCTTTTGGAGAAATGTTGTGTTCTCCCAAACAAAGGCACAAACAATGATGAGGATAGACATTGAAAAAACAAAAAATAAATAGTCATCAAGTTTGGGTAATCAATTAGCTAAAGTTATGAAACCCAAAAGATAAATATCTGTGTATCAGCTTCATGAATCGAGGTTCAAATAAAAATTAATCAATATTTGAATTTAAACTTGACAAGGTTAATTGAAAACTTAACGTTGAAAACTAGGATTTAGCCAAACAAGCTAGACAAGATTGGACAACATGACGACATATAAATAAGCTCCAAATGGAATATGTGATTGGTTTTGAACAATGGTTTTGATAAAATGGTAAACAAATCTTGAAACAAATTGAGCATCATAATGGCATTAGCATGCTCTAATGATGTGATCAATATTATGTTTCAAAGACTCAAAGGCAAAATAGTTTGACATGTTTTGGGCAGAATAATACTACCCTCCTCAACTCAAATGACACATAAAAAACAAGTTTATCAAAAATTTCAAGGCACAAGTATGGTGTAGAATGGCTAGCATAACACCTCTTTGACAAGGGAATGGTTTATAAACAAATTGGTTTGGACATAGTTTATAAACAAATAAACAAGTTTTAGTCTCAAAACATATCAAGCAATAAAGAAAAAGTGACAACAATACATTAAGTATAATCACCCTGAATCCTAACAAGGGTATAACAAAGTGGTGTTGACTAAAACTAATTGGTTTTCGAATATTCTAGATGGATCAATTACATAATACTTTCATGTTCAATGTGCCAAAATAAGCTCACATCATTTGGGTTCACAGTACTTGGCTTATTGTAAAAAGGTCTTGCCCTTTTTACAACCACTACATCCATCGCTTGTTCAGTGTAATACGATGTCCAATATACTCATACATCCTAGACTTAGCCCCAGTGCTAAGAGGTGGTTTAATCACTCAAACCTTTGATCCTAGTGGGGTCATCCCAATTTATATACCTCCCATGGAGAGGGGTTGAAGACAATATTGGGAGATGAAGTTTTGGGTCAAAGCTTCCCTAAAGAACTCATGGAAGGTAATGAAGTCCTCCTCACAAGCTAAGACACATAAAATAAATGACACAATAAAAAGACTTTATGATCGCCTCAAGATCACCCAATACTATTTTGAGTTTTGGCAGAGGGATTTAAACAACATTCTTTCTATGCCTTGAACTAGGCTCAAAGTGCGATGAGATGGTGATTTTGATCTCAAAATTTTCCTAAAGGGGATGGATGGGAGAGCATACATGTACATCTCTTTTCTCTAAAACACACAATCAACAAGCAAGTTTGCAAACAATTAAAGTGAGGTTAATTTTGTTGCACCAAATTGAAAGTGTTTGATTAGATTCGTTACTAGCCCTTTAGCTTTAAGATGTGTAAATGGAAATAATTGCAAACCACTTAAAAATAAGTTGGCATTTTTTATTCCAAAATTTTTGTAAAGGGACAGATGGGAGAACATACACATACAATTCCCTATTTACTCAAACAAGTTTAGACTAAACAAATAATTAAAATAACTTGTTAAAACTTTGAAGTGTATTCAATTTTATAACACTAAACAAAATGCATGGTGGTGTTATTTTAACCCCTTGGCTTTAAGTTGTAAACTTTGAAAGAAAAATCAAAACATTCAAAACAAACATAAATTTTTTACTCTTTAAACTAAAACTGAAAATTCTTAATAGTTTTTAGAACATCTAAAAAGAAGTATGAAAGTACTAATTAAGCTTATTTTAACACTTGTTCAAGTAAATATTACAATAAAATGGTCAACACTTCTTTTACCTTTGAAGCATCTTTCCATGTGAAACAAATAGCTTTGTAAATTGAGCTCTCAGGTTGGGTTGGGTTACACATTCAAGTCAGGTTGGGTTGGGTTACACAACTGAGTCAAGTGAACAATCGAGTTGAGATGGGTCAGGTTACACAATTGAGCTGAGTTGGCAACTGAGTTAGGTTAGGTTGAGTTACATATTTGAGTTGAGTTAGTAACTAAGTTGGGTTTTATTTGAGTCAGGTTATACAGTCGATTTAGGTTACACAATCAAGTTAGGTTGGAAGTCAAGTCAGGTTAGCAACTGAATCAGGTTGGTAGCCAAGTCAGATTGGCAATCAAGTCAGGTTGGTAGCCGAGTCGGGTTACAAAGTCATGAGAATAAAACCATGACTTACAAAAAAAATACATTTTTCTCAAATTTTTACTTTCTTTTCTTCCACACTCCAAGGTCCTGCATGATAATGGTTATTAGGTTGCTTGTAGGTGTAATTTGACCAAATTTGTGAGGCGAAGTCCCACCAAACATGTTATTTATGAACATAGGATTGCAATAGGGGGATATTAGTATGGTTTTAGTGAATGAAATCAAATCCAAATAAAGAAGACACTAAGCTAACACCCTAAGCCTTTTTCAAGGGAGATCATATTAAAAAACCCAAATTAGAAACACAACTAGAATGCAAAGACAAAGAAATACTTCACCTTCCTTGGATGCTCTAAATATCTTGTTGAAGTGGCTTGGTAGGCTTGTGCTCAATCAGTCTTCATCAAAGGAGGCTTAGCTATCTCCTCTTATCCTTAGCACCTTTGTGATGGCTTTGGATTTAGCTTGGATCAACAATTTAGCATTATAACACTAATTGTGCATTATAACTTTGCACCATTTAAGCTTAAAATTATGGTTGTGAGGCCTTGTATAAATATATTTTAAAAATTAGGTTGGATCAACCATGACTATCCATCTTGAGATGAAGACATGTGGCAATGAATTAATCTAATTATGCAAATAAAATACACAAATACTCTCATCATGATTTGGAAAGAAGAGACATTTATGAGATATGGGAGGTATTGATAAGGAATGAGAGACCCATAATCCTGATATTTTGTGCATTTATGACATGGGATCTTCCTTGATTTCATCATGTTATATAGGCCCTTTTCTCATCTTTTTGGTTAATTGAAGGATATCATCTTACTTCTCAAGCTCAATAACTTTATATCCACTTGATGTCTTCCTCTTGATGATTTTTTTCACCATATTAGTTTTTTCATCAAATTCCAAAATAAAATTTAGATCCTCAATCATGGACAAACTCTACCTCTATCATTGTACAACATTTAATTGTTTCATCCATTAATGTGTTAGAATTGGCTCACTATAGGAAGAAGAGTAAGGGAAGATGTGGTAAATTAAGGTGGAAGCATGAGGACTGAAGGGTCTAGTAAAGTGGATGGGCTAGGAGGTGTAGAAAATGGAATAGTGGGAAAAGGTGGGATGATCATATTTTCTCTTGAATCCTTAATCTAAACAACACTCTATTTTATATACTTGATGACATTAGGGGACTCCTTATAATTTTTATAATTAGGTATGCAACCATAGTGTCTATTGGAATATGTACCATCAATTATGAATATATATGTCTTTAAAATGGTTGAGTGGAAAAAGTCATCAGATATATTATGTCTTAAAACGTTGTAGTAGTAAGTGTTGGTGAGGATATAATGGCTAGTAAATAATCAATAGGTCGTGTAATGACCACTTTTATTAGTGTGTTTGTGGGTGTCTAATGGAATAATATATATTTGAAGTGTATGTAATTGGTGAACCTTGAGTATTAGTTGTATAGAGGATAGTACTAACAATAGGAGTGTTTACTATGTTGACTAGATTAGTGGAAACATAGCTAGTACCTGCAATAGTTATTGGTATAGTAGAAATAATAGTAATAGAAATAAGGATAGGTATATGTACCTTAGAGTCCTTTTCATCAAACTTCATGTCATACCTTATAATTTCATCTTCCTTTCAAATTTTATCCTTAATAAATTTCCTATGTCAAAAGAGTAGGGAAAACCCAACAATCTTTAAAATTATGGAGTGTCATGTTGGCTATTCTCAGGTGAACTTGGTTAAGTTGGAGAAACAACTAGATTATTGTATGTATCATGAATAACTATTGTAAACCTAATTTTGATCCTTATGGTTAAATTAGAATAAATTGAATATTTAACCTTTGAATGAGAAATAACTTTTAATGTCCTTCTCTTTAACTAATCATCAATCTCTTCACGAGATTTTTCTCTACATAACTCTTCTACCCTTTTATTTTGAGTTGGATCATATTGGATAATTTGATAAATTTTCAGGATCATACCTAAAAGGCTCATTCCCCTATGCACCTTAATATCATTTTCACTTATAAAAAAATATTTGATCATGATCATACCCCTTATGAGCATAAGTAACTCTAATTGTGCCTTGAAGATTTTGTAAATGTTTAGTAACTCTTTTCCTAGGGTCTAAACCTCTAAATTATGTAGCATATGAAATCTAGGCAATCCTTTTAATTAATTATAGTAACCCATTTCCATTTTCAAATTTTAATTAACATTATTAAAATTGTTGGGCTTTCCAATCTGATGTGGTGTTCAAAACCAAATATCTAATATAAATAATAAATACAAAAATTTACAACATGAGGTGAATGTTGAATCAATGAGATCAAATCTTCAATATTCTCATAAATAGGAATATAAATAACCTTAAATCAATGTTACACCATAAAATATTCCTGAAGGAAGGAACCACACTTAGATATTTCGTGTCGTGAGATCTAATCCTACTTCTGTACTCTATCTTTACTAAATATAAATGATCAATAATCCATTATGATTCCCATGTATAAAAAGTAATCTTATAATAGTGGTGGAAGGTAATGAGACCTTAGATCTTTGCCATTCAAGTTTGGCAGGTTCATGTTCTTAGCTCTAAACTTACCATCTCAACAAACTTAGATAAGTTGTAAATGTGTTGGAGATGTTCTTGGTTTCTTTACCTCAACTACTTCTAATTTTTTATACATAGATATAGGTTTAGAAATATTTTTACATCTTGCTTGTAGATTTTGCTTATGATTTGATGTCCGAGAAAGTCTTCGATTGTGGTTATGATTTTATTCTTTTGTTTCCATTTAGTATTTCTTCCAATCTTGATAATATGTACATATTTTATTGTATGGCCATCCCATTTAATTTGAAACACTCAAATATCAATAATGGAAGCCACCCTGATTTTGAGTCCCTCATTAATGTAATATTTTTTAAACTCATATACATGTGTTTAATGTTTTATGAATTTAAGAGTAATTTTCTTCATTATAAGTATCCATAAACTATATTAACTTCTTTGATTGCATATTTAATTATTATTTTTAGGTAAGTGTTTTAGATTTTATTTTTTCCAAAACTTGTAATTAATTCAATTTTTATTTTTATGGAAAACAGCACAAATGGGAGATTTGTTTAGGAGAAATAATATGGAAATAGAGAAATTGGAAACAATATGGAGAGATCTTGACATTTAAACATCGTATAGAATTTATTATGAAAATATTTTAATAGATTTGGAAAATATTGAAAATTTGTTAAAAACACACAACCCTTTCAATCTAGAAAATCTTGATATATTCAAGCAAAAATTAAAAGACAACATTTTGGAAAGAGTAGGATTCAAAGAAGTAGGGAATATTGTATCAAAACATATGATTAAAAGTTATTATTTTCATGATTACAATGAAAAATCTAAGGTACAAGGGTACGTAGTATTCAAATGTAAGGGTGATCTTATGGCACCCTTGATATACCCTAGGTTTGTCGTTGCACATGGTCAATATCCAAACAATGACCAGATTCCTCTATATTTTGCATAATAGTTATTCACTAAGGTTCATTTAAACCTTAGTGTAAATTATTGTGATATCCCCGCATACTGTGGACAAGGGAAGGGAAAAGTGAAACATCGAGATGCTTATCAACATGAGGGAGTACCTCCACCTCCTAACACCCATAAACTTATATGAGATAAATATCAAGTTTTTTTACCTAGTTTTGACCATGTAGCAGCACCATTGATTGCCATCGGGCAAGGGAAAGAAATAGAGGATGTGGGAAACACTACTTGCCACACATAAGCAATTTCACATGATCACGTGGGTGATTTTTTGTTATGATAACCAGGTACAAGCATTAGATCAATAGAGGAGGTTTATGTGAGGGCACATATAGTCTCACCTAGTGACATTGATTGTATTGGTGATATGAGTCAGATGTGTAAGGTTGCATATATTTTTGCCAATGATTTATTATGTGTTTATCAAGTCATAGGAGATGATCATGGTATCCCTCTTTCTTCTATTACTAGTTATGTGGAGGACACTATATGCAGCCTTGATAGTGGATGTGAGACATTAGACTCAATATTTGATGGTGTAAGTGTTATACCACCTGAGACTCATGGTACACATGATCAGGATAGATGACCATTGTTAGCATTCTCCACTCCTATGCAAAGTTTGAGATCCCATGTGCATAATGTTGATAATCATGCAAGTGGCGTTGATGTTCACCAATATTCTTTGGTATAATTTAAATAATTTTTTGTGTTAATTTTAAATTACATGTACATTTTATTTTTTTGTTTTAAATTTCCTAGATTATATTGTAAAACTAATTGGACTACATGTTGACATTTACATGTATATAGCCTTATACCTCTTTCCCTCTTATTTCACTCCACATGGAGCCAATTTTACTACCATTTTTCATGCATGACACATAGATTCAGTTAGAATCTCAATGTCTTCATCACCCACAAGGTTACAGTGCATTGCTTATGCATAAGGGGACTATTTTATCATTGGGGTCTCTTGGATGTGACTTCAATTTACATGAGATTGAGGAGGATATGAGAGAGAAAGTTTCTATTGCTCATGTTATTGATCCTATTCTTTTGCGCACAACTGAGGCTAATGTTGTGCATGTTGTTGAGCCTACTATTCAGGTAATAGATGAGGTACATCCTTAAGGTGACATTCATACTGGCTCATTAGAGGTATATAAAAATTCAAATAAATTTAACTTATATTTTTACTTGGTTATAAAAAATTGTTCTGATACATTTTAATATGTATATATATTTTTTATATAGGGATATATTGGGCATTGTTCGACACAAAGTGTGTGTTGTACTCTTAAGCATCTTGATTTGAAGGAGATGTGTACATATGTGCAATGTTGTGATATTTATTTAATGATTAATTAAAAACTATTTTTAATTTTTGTATAGATAAAAAATTAAATAATTATGAAGTTAATAATTTATGGAGTTTTAATTAATATATTTTTGTCTTTTAAATGTAGGATCAACAACATAATGGTAGTGAAGGATCAGAGACTTGCGCTAACTAGTGGTGATGCTTGTAGTCTTTTATTTTTAGTTTTATATTCATGAATATATTTGTTTTCATGCATATTTACATCTACACTCTTATATTCAAATTAATACTTTTATATGACAAACACTGAGTGGCATATGATTGTTTATATACTTGTGATTTTAGATTAGTTGAAATTACTAACATGTTTTGTGTTAGTTCACAATAATTAGTAATATTATTGTTCTATTTCTATGCATTACTTGATATAAAATTTAATCTTATTATTTTATCATATAATTTGGTTAAGATTGTGTTCTTTAATTCTACAACTTAATTCAATGCATTTGTAATCATAATTTTGCAACAATATATGTCATCTTTATTTCGATTAAACCTATAATCTTTATTTTCCAACAATGTATGTCAACTTATTTTGTAACAATGTATTTCATAGGTTATTCCCACCAATTTTTGATATGTGGAATATAAGTATGTTTATATAGTTAATTAGGGCTATACATCATCTAATTTCACATGAATTACATGAGGTTATGCACCCCTACCCTTAAAAGATTTTAACCTTTTCATTGATAATTAATTTCAAAACTTGATTTCCCAAAAACCAAAATGGCATTAATTGTGTTAAAACCTATAAGGTTTAATTTTTCATTCAACTTCAAGTTATTTTTAAAATAAGATCATCAATATGTTTCATTTTATTCTTAATATATGTTGTTCAATCTGTTTTATATTTTATAATTCATTTGATCTAATTAAATTAAAATTTTCATTTATTTACTTCATTATTTAGTTTGGATCCAAGATTAATTAAGAGTCAATTCTTTTTTAATCCATTTATTAAGCAGAACTGAAGGCAAAACCCTTCGTTAAGGCCTTTTATGTTCATGTTTTCAAAATTTCTTTAATATTCTATCGAGGCTCATTACCTTATTATTAAATCAATGTATGTTTAGTCAAATAGATTTATTATTAACTTAATGTTGAATTTGTTTCATATAAAATAAAAAATGGTTCTTCAATTGGGCATAATTTCTAAAGGGGGGAACCCATTCCATTTACTTACATGTTTCATAGTTTTTATTTTGATCTAATAAATATTTCATATTGAGTCAAATTGGAACAATATCAATTACATAA